>VYZT01000615.1:369593-452093 GCA_013400735.1 Pomatostomus ruficeps
CTGCCCCCGCTCTGCGCACTGCGGGCGCGGCCCCCCCTCCTCCCTCAGCGCACTGCGACCCCCGCCCGCGGCAGCGCCTTCCCCGCCGGCATCCCGGGCTCCTCACCGGGGCGGAGCGCTCCTTCCCGGGCTCGTACCCGGGCTCCTTCCCGGGACACCGCGCCCGGCGGGCGGCGGCTCCTCACACACGAGGGGCGCCGAACCCAGCGCCGAGCGCCGCCCGGGTTCCTCCTGCTGCTGCCGCGGCGCGGAGAGAGGCCCCGCCCCCGGACAGCCGCCGCCAATGGCCGCGCGGAACGCTAATGATGGACGGGCTCGCCGACCAATGAGAGCCGCGGCGCCCTCCCCCCGGCGCTGCCGCGGAGTGGTGCCGCTCGGCGCTTACGCGAAGGCGAGCCCGCCCGGAAGGCGACAGCCAATCGGAGGGCGCGGCCGCCTTGACAGACAGCCGAGAGCACCAGTCAGAGCGGCGCACCGGCACCGCAAGGCCCGCCCGCTGCGTGCAGCCCATGGCCGTGGGCACACGGAGCGCTCCCGTGCCTGTGGCAGCGTGCGGTCCCAGCGGCCTCCGATCCCTGCCGCGCCGCTCTCCCTTCTCCCGCGCCTGAGCCGATCCCCTGCCCTCGGGCGCGTGATGTATCCCGAGCAGCAGCGCCCTGGCCCCGCCGGGTGCCCGCGCCAGCGCTCCCGCAGCCGCACGGCGCCCGCACCCTGGCGGGGCAGGCTGGGAGCTGTAGTCGGGGCTTGCCCTCGCAACCTCTGGCTCTCCTGGCCCCTCGCCCCGGCTTTCACCGCTCTTCCCAACCCCGAGAGCCAGCGGCACTGCCCCGTCCAGCCCGCCCTTAGCGCCGTCCTCGCCTCCCTCCATTCCCCGCTTCCCCCTCCCCGCCCCTCCGGCTCCCTCAGCCCGCCCGCTCCAGCGGAGCAGGGGCCGGTACGCGGCACGGCCGGGCGGGAAAATGATTTTTAACTCGCTCCTGGGGAAGCGGGGCCAGCGGGGAGAAGAGCGAGAAGGACAGAAAAAATAAGGAAAAAGCGGTTCCCGGGCCCAAAAGCGCTTCCCGTCCGTGACCCCGGCCATGCGTCACTTCCCGGCGGCCGTTCGAGCGCGGAGCCCGCGGCCGTGAGGGGAGCCCGGGCTGGGGCGCGCTCGGGGTCGCTCGCCAGCCGGGGACCAGCTGCCAGGGCTGCCAGGTGCCTCCTGCTCGTCCCCAGCCCCTGTTCGTGACAGGTTTCACTTCTTGCTGTTGCTGCTGCTGGCTCATCGCATCGTGCGCTCAGGTACTTCTGCGATTGCAGCTGCAGGGATTTGCGTAAGTAAAATAAAAAAACTTGCCCCCAGGCAGGTATTGAGGTGTGCGCTTCCCTCCGGCGCAGTACAGCGGCCTGTGGAAAAACTGTTCTGTGCTGAAGAAGTGTGTGATGTCCTTTGTTCCGTCTGATGGCTTTCTCTTACAGTGTTCTTTAAAATCCTGTGTTCTGATGGGTACATTTTCAATTCTTGATTATCCCACTGGTGGCTCCTCAGTACAAAAAAAAAAAAAAAGGAGCTGCTGGAGAGAGTCCAGTGGAGGCCACAAAAGTGATGAGGGGTCTCTGGAGCATCTCTCTTATGAGAAGAGAAGGGATCACGTTAATGTCTCAAAGGCGGATGCCAAGAGGATGATGCCAGACTCTTTTCAGTGGTGCCCAGTGAAAGGATGAGGAGTAAAATAAAACACAAGTTCCACTACAGCATAAGGAAGAACTTCTTTACAAAGATGGCAGAGCACTGGAAGGGCAGCCCAGGGAAGTCATGGATTCTCCCTCTCCGGAGACATTCCAAAACCACCTGGATGTGTTCCTGTGTCACTGCTCCAGGTTACCCTGCCTTGGCAGGGGAATGGGATGGGATGGGATGATCTCCAGAGGGCCCTTCCAACATAAACAGTTCTGTGATTCTGCAAAATAGTTGATTAATCAATCAGCTAAGACGTTCGTAGAGCCTTGAATTCCCTATTAGGTTTTATTGAACAGTCATGGAGCAGTTAAGGCCATCAAGAGGAAATTTATGCAGCAAAGCCCTTTGTGGAGAGACGCATTTGTCTTAGGCATCTGCTGCTGAGCTGCATTAAAGGCTATACTTAGTGGTCTGTAAAAATAAACCGTGGGTTTATATTATGTAATCAGCTTGTGTTGACAAACAGCTATTGGAAAACTTAAAGCAGACCTTGAACTTGTCATCAGTCTGGCACCCAACTTTCCAGTAAAGAAACAGCCCCAGGAGTAATATCCTCAGCAAGCTGGGTCTCAGTTGCTGCGACTGGAAGGATAAAGGTCTATAGTGAAATGCAGTATAGCAGTAGCAGTGATGAGAAAGAAATTCAAGGTTGGGTTTTTTCAAATTTTATTTTATTTTACTATTATCTGCACTGCCCTTATCCCTCAGTAGTTACTTACTTTCCCAAATCATTTATGATTGATTGAACATGAGAGAAATTGGAACAGATTACTTGGAAATACTGCTGATTTTGTTTCTTCATATATGAATTGTCTACTTGCTTGAATTTAAAAAAAAAAGTTTCAGTGCAATTTTTGTAAATGGCAGCTCAGTTTTCTTGAAAGTTCAAGAGACTTTCTCAAAAATTTTCTCAGAAATCACAGTTACTGTACGAATATGTTTATAAAATTTATTCTGTTTTAATTCAGTTTTGAAAAATAGTGGGAATTGAACTGCATCAAATAGTTTATAGGTACATTGCTGTAGAGCCCTTTCAAAAAACTTCTTCAGACTGGGAAAATAAGAATCACCTTTACAAAACACATGGTGACTCCCACCAAATGAATGCATTTATCCTGGTGTTCACAGGTTCTGCACTTCATATTTTTTTACTGATTTTTTTATACCCTATGAATGAATCATGATGTAGGTCCATGAATCTTCCTCATCCCTGCTTTTAAAAGCTGGGATCATTTACTGTTAGCTGGACCTGAGATACTTAAGCAATATTAGATGAATAGTTACTGGGTTTAGCAATTCAGCTATTTCATCCTTGATTTCCTTTAAAGCACTTGAGTAAATACTCTACAGGTTGGTTTTTTTTAACTCATGAAACTTGTGCAGCTGAATGAAGCCTCTGAATGAAAAGCTAGGTCTCCACACAAAACCTTTTAGGTTCATTTTGTCTGAAAAAAAATGAAGCTCCAGAACTTGTGATCTAGAAATGTGGGAAGGTCGATGTGATCTGTGTCACAACACATTAAGGACACGGGAAAAAAGAAAGAAAACTTGTAGTTAGAGAATCCGTGCACTAGTCTTACTCTCCTTACATCTTCTAAATCTGCCATGAGTAGAACAGCAGATACAAACCGGTCTTCTGCTACACTGAATTCTTTTTTAAGACAGACAATTTTGTTTCTTTGTATTACTGCATAATTGATGTGTCTCAAAAAACCCCATACATGACCATCACTGCCAAAGTCATTGTCTATGTTGTTTTAATAGTCCTTGTTCACCACATGGGGAGTTCTTTAATTATTCACCTAGTCTATAATTATTCACCATTCATTTATATAATTATTCACCCAGAGAAAAAAACTAAACAAAAACTTATACTTATCTGGCGGTTATTGCTTTCTGTTTTGCTGCTTTTTAAGACAGATCTGCAAAGACAGTTTTAACCTTGTTAATGACTGATGCAGAAACGTTTTTCATGGTAGTATTGCTATGTACCGATGACTCACGTGCCTCCTCTAATTCACATTTATGCTCCTGAAACTGCATGGCTCCTATTCAGTGTTTCAGTGAAAGGATCTTGTCATGATCTCGTTCAATAGAAAGTTAATTATGTTAACATTTCATTCTCATGTTGTCACTCACAACAAGCTATGTAGCGAGCTGATCAGAAGTACATCATTATCTCTGCATTTATAGAATGGAAAATTATCACAGAAAATGAGTCACAAGTTTTCTTCAGAGGTGAATCTCAGAACTGAGTGTTGCACAGGTTTGTTGGGCCCACCAATCCTGCAGCATTCTTGTTGAAGCTTGGCTCTACAGAAATGTTTAGTGTTTGTTTGTCAGCAACCCTGAAGTACCTTAATCAACTTTTAAAGGAAAAACATACTCAGTGGAAAATATTGTGATAGAACTGAAATGATTATGGTTGTTTTCCCAACCGTTAGAGTTGAAACATTTTGTTTGCTCAGCTGAGAGCTGAAGCAGGTATTTACTGGAGCTTTATGAATTTTTTTCTGTGAAATGCTTTTTTTGGGCACACAGGGCGAACTAGAGGCTTTCCACCTTCTGGTGATCAAAGCTCTGTGGTGGACGTGCATGAAAGAGCCTGGTCCTCATCACAGTGCTTGTATCTGCTGCTGAATGTTCCAAAGGCCAAGGTACAGGAATATTGTTTCTTTAAAGATATACCAAAAGATTTCACTTAGGAAAATGGACAACAAAATTGCCATGGTCAATACAATGGCTACATCATAGCTTTCGTGTGTTGATCAGTATTTTAAATTTAAATTCACCTTTTTTCCCTCATTGCCCAGCAGAATGGTTGTGGTTAAACACCTCTTCTTTGTAGAAGTGGTAATGGAGGCCCAAGAAGGAATGCCTGGAAGTTCTGGTGTTACCCTGTTCAATTCTTCCACAGTGAGAATGTCATGGGACTTGCCTGGAGGCTCATCCATGGCATTTTCTTTACATTCCCCTGAATGCCTGATGTGTACCTTGATAGACGTGCCTGTAATTCCTGTAACCAAGAAAAGCACTTATTCATTTTCTGTCTGCCTGAATGTCATTAGCCTGACTGGCAATGCCAGTGACAGATCCGCCAAAATCCACATTTTTCTGGAATTCTACGACAGTTTAGTGGATTTGCAGAACATTCACATCCTGTTCCTGTCCTTTTCTCTCTCCTCATTGTTGTCAACAGTGCTGACAGTTCCTTTTTTTTTTCCTCCAGGTGTGACAACTTCCCAGTAACTTACATTTGCTGCGCTCTCTAGTCCTCTGTTCTCTCCCTTTTCCTTAGTATCTCCCTGATCTGAAGCCAGTATTAACTGTGAGAGATTCAGAGCAGGAGGGTCAGTGGTTCCACACCACATCAGAATAGCGTATATCAGGTTTTGTAGGCAGAGCTTCCTAAGTGGAGTTCCTGGGGAGCAGAGGTGCAGTTCTTTCCCTGTGGCCGGCCTGTGGTTTCGCCTGACTCCATCTGCCTGTTCTGCCTCCTCGCCTGTTCTCCGTGACAGCAGAAGGGAGCTGTTGCAAAGTGCCGATCGTGCTTTATAGTGCTGGTTGCTCTAACCATTTGCATTGTCCCCGGGTGTCACCTTGTAAGCCGTGAGTGCCAGAAGGCAGGTTACTTACTCCTGCAGGTCCTTGTGTGAGTGACCACGGAGCTCGGGACATCCTTGTGAGTGTAAGAGTTCATCCCTCACACCACGTCTGACTTCTTCCAAATTGCTTCAGAAATAAGTCACTATCAAAAAATCTGAGTGCACCAAGTTCAGAGTTTTGTTTTTACTGTTAAGAGTCCAGGAAGCCCATTTTGGCTGGCGTTCATTGTTCCTGTGGTAATCCTGCTCCTTACCCAGGCTGTGTATCCCAAATAGTTAGGCAATGTTGTGATGCAAAGGTTTGTTTCTTTCTTTGTGTTCAGTTTGTGTTCATGCACTGCTGCTGAGGTTTGTAAGCTTTTGTTTGCTTGTTTAAAGTCTATTGCAGTTAAAAGAGAGCAAAAGTGAGTATTTCTGCTCTGACCCTGTCCCTTGGACAAAAATGAATGAAGAATTCACATTTTTAATCTTAAGCACACTATGAGAATTGTTATTGATTAGTTCTGTGGCATAAGATTGTTTCTTTCTCAGGGGAATAAAGTTCTTTACTGTTTTTTCTTTTATTTTCTTCTTTTTCTTTTCTTCCCCCAAAGTGGGCATATTTCCCCCTTTTTTCTGATTTAATTTTTAGGATTAAAAATTTAAAGGACTGTTAGTTCCATCTTCAGAAGGCTAAATAACGTACTTTTTTCCTAGAACTCTTCTGAAATATGTTTACTAAAATAATTATATTTCAATGTCCATGAGTAAGCTCGATTTTGAATGGCAGATAACTTTAATTCATGAACAGGGTATTTACTTGAATAATTATTTAGTAGTGTAAAGGAAGAGACACATGCTGACCACTTCATCCTGGAATAGTTAGAATATTTTATGGATACTGGGGTGAGGGACTCTTCTTCAAGCATCTTCAGAGTTTTATGCTTTCCAGAGAGAATTCTCAAAACTTGAGGAAAGTTGTGCAGATATTGATTATCTCAAGATGAAGTGATCAGTATTTTTCCGTGAAGCTTTATTCTGTATTCTGCCTTGCAGGTGAGACATCTTTCTTTTTTGTTTCCCTCAGGTTCAGCATGGCCAATGCTCTCCAGGAAACACCTACACCTGAAGCTTCTCAGTTAGAGGATGTTGATGCTAAGCTGTCCTTCCTGCCTGCAAGACTGAGAAAGAAGCTGCTTCCTTTTCAGGAAAAAGGCATCGTATTTGCACTTCAGAGAAACGGCAGGTAAAATTACTGTGTTCAACTTGCTGTATCACATGCTAAAAACAGTTACTTTAGGTAAACATCAGTTAATTTTTGCAAAAATTTTTCAATACCAACAGTCTTAAGTGAGTTATGTTGCAGAAATCTTTCATAGACTGTAAGATGGTTTAAAATGAGTTGTGGGGTTTTTTTCCACAGAAGATGCAGAAGTGTTTAATAATACATTATGCAAAAGAGAATCGTAGTATCAAAGTTCTCATGTGAAAGGAGGTTGATATCAGCAGGACCATCATTTTTGTTATGTTAATAGAGAATTCTTAAAATAAGTTGATTCACGTTTGATTCTTTAGTTCTTAATGGCGTGGTAGAGCTGTTAAGGGAATGACTAACAGATCCTGATGCATCTCTGTGGTTTTCTATTTTAAACTGGGTACAGTTCTGGTGTGTAATCAGGGTGTTCTGGAGCTCTCCGAGCTGCAGCAGCAGAGCAGGAGAAGCCTTGCAGAGTGCGCAGTTGGCCAGTGGGGCAGCTGGTGGAGTCGGCATTCAGCAATTAAGTACCTGCTAAATCAAAGAACACAGTTTGTGCAGCAGAGGCTGGAAATATTTCGCTGAGTAAGAGCCTGTTGCTGAGTTACAGGGTCAAAAAGGAGGGGGGGAAATGCTATTTCCACATTTACAGATTTTAGGAAATGTGGGCAATTGCAGCCTAAAGCTGTGAGACTACTGTATGCTGTTGTTTTGGAAAGGAATGATGTTGGAGAGGTCTGGCACAAATGAAATTACTGTAGCCTGTGTGGGAAAGATGGATGAAATTGGTTCCTGATTATTTCAGCATCTTGCTGAGAATGAGAGGCTTAGGGCATAAGGGGGTTGCTTGCTGATGTTTGTGGTTATGTTTGGAAAAGAAATGCGCATCTTTTCCTCTAAAGGTGAAAAATTGGAAAGGAAATATTTATCATAAGTTCTTGCAATTATATGAAACTTCTAATCAATTAAAATTTCCTGTGATTTTTTTCACTTTGATTCTATTCCTTTGGCCAAAACCCTTTAGCACTGCTGTCTCAGGGAATGAACAAACCATCTGTTTTATACTGCCAGTTTCGGTGGCAGAAGAGAAAGATGAGTCCAGCCACTCACATGAAAGCCTGGGATTTGATATGCTTTGTGCTGAATTGGCATTAACTTCTCTGTGACCGCCAGTCATATCAGGCACTTCCTTGCTGCACAGACTGAGAAAGAATGGGTATCATTCTAATGGACAGCTAAGACTGGTAGAATAGACAGCAAAGCCTGTGTTAGAGTTGAATTTAATAAATCCAAAGCCCTTGGCTGCCATTTAATATGCAATTGAGGTGTATATTTGTATATACAAATAGTGAAATAGCAGAAGCCATTAAAATTAAACTACACATTTAATTAGTGTAGGCTAATGGATGTATTTGAAAGTGCCATAATCTTATGCAGGTTATTGTATAATCTAGAAGTTCCTGGGGAAGCAGCTTAACTGCAGGGCTGGATAAATTTTTATCAGATGTTTCTTTCTTCCTCTTGTTGAAGTAGTAATAATTGCCTGCAATAAGTATCCAAAAAGGTTTGGAATACCTAGTCTAATGACTCTTGTCATTAGAGGGAGTGGAGTCATTAGAGTCAAGGAAGGAATTTTTTTTTTTTTCATTAGGGTTATAGGTTTATGTTGGGATTTTTCTTTAAGTCTTTCACTAACAAGAGTTCTGCATAACCCAGCACTGACGGTTTTCATGTGGCATGCATAGGAAAAATTGTTCATCATGATTGCAAGAAATCTCATTCCTTGGCACAGTAAATTCTATGTGTAACTGGGTCAGATTGAGGAATTGTGTGCACACTCTAAACCAGCTTCTATCTAAAGTAAAATGTGTTAAGTCTAACTTTCCCAAGGAGTATTTTTTAAATCTGTCCCTTGCTTATGCAGATCTATTTCTCTTCCTGTCCCAAAACAGAGAGTAAGAGCCTCTGGTGCCTGTAGCTGAATTTTCTTATTAGTTTGTCAGCCCTTGCCTCACACAAGTCTTTCCCTTTTGTGTACTCCAAAATGATTTAAACCTTCTTTTAGTATTCCCAGTGGTATATTTTCTGTAGAAGTGTCTTTTCTAGTTTTAAAAATATATAAGCCTAGGACTTGAAGCGAGCAATATGTGCATCTCTGCTCATCTTTCTTCTTCCCCCAGGCTATGCACTCCCTTCACAGCCATCACATAATCCGTGCCTTGCTGGAGTGGCAGGAAACTGGTGTAGAGCAAGTGTTGGCTGAAGAGATTCAATTAATATCATCTTAGATTAGACAAGCACCCAGCATGAAAAAGGACTTATTATTAGAACAAACTCTTATTTTTTGCATGGAAGGGGCTGGGAGTGAACTATTAATTCCCTTGTCTGTTCTCAAAGCATAAAATAAATATGCTGCTGGGGTTTGTACTTTTGATTCATTAGTAACGAATCAAAGGCTTTTCCAGTAGATGCTCCAAAAAAGCATTACCCTGTCTGACAGAGACTGCCTGACACTTTTCCAGGGAATGACAATTCTAGAGCCAGCAAGTCGGTGTGTGGTTCAACATAAGCTAAGATACCTTTTATCTCAAAAGCATTAAAGGTAAATAACTGACTGGCTGCTTAGTCCTTCCTAGAGATTATTGTTCAGAAATGCACTTTGGAATGGCTGCCTAGGAGTGGTTACAATATATAGTCTTTATTTGTAGCCTCAGATGTTAATGTGCACAAAAGGTGGGTGCACTCAATTTACGTCCATGAAGACCATTTTATTTTTATGATTTTCTTTCAGTAGAGGTGTAAGCTACTTTTAAAAACAGCAATAATATGTATTTATTTATTTGTGTGTGCTTTAAACTGCCTCTTAAATAGAAACCAACCAACGTGTCCTTTCCAGGAACGTGAGCTGTCAGCAGTAGGCTTAGGAAATACTGAGGGTTGTTGGGGTCAGATCTGTGTGTGTGCTGCTGGGAGGTGGAAGTGAGCAATTCTCTGTTTGTTCTCTGCTGCTTATTAGTCATGGCTTGGGCAGATGTGGACAAATCCCCATTTCCTAAGAACTCAGGGTAGGACTGAGGGGTCACCAGGCGTAAGTGAAGAGGTGGCAGTCTTGAAGCACAATCCTCTGGAAAAAGTGGTAGAAGCTTGGGTAAAATATCCAAGATGCAGAGATATATGGGCAAATGACTCTACAGTACTGATAAGGATTGCATTCACTCTCATTTGAGCTCCCATCCCTCTTTGAACAGCACTGATTTTTACTGCTGCTGTTTCTTAATGTCATACTTGCAAAGCCACAATTCTTTTTACCATGCATTCTTGTTTTATATCCTCTCTTTACGAAAGTGTGTGATGTCTGTCTAGTAATGCAAACAGTTTGTTCACCTGAATACACTGTAAAAGAGACATGCTGTTGCTTGAAATTTAGCTCTCATGCTGCTGGATATCACTAAATGCTTTATCAAGTTTTGTAATAAAATCTGTCAGCATGTGATTTGCAAGCGTCATTATTTAGCATTGCTTGTCTTGTAGATGGCATCTGTAAAAGATGCCTTCAGACACACAGATATATTTCTTCCTAGGCGTGTTGGCAGAACAATTTTTTTAAGCTGGATGGAAAGGAGGACTTGGAGATATTTACCACCCATGAAAGAAGCTTTTGCATTATAACTGTGTGCTCAAACTGTTTTACTGGGGTGATCTTGTTTCCTCTATAAGCCTGAGAGGTAATACATTAACTTGTATATTCAGGAGCATGTGATTTTCATTTTCCCATACATGCTAGCTTAATGTTGTTAGACACAGCAGAAAAAATAAATGACCATGGATGGCAATGTCAGGATATGCAGAGCTCACATCTGCCATCAAGAGCTATCAGTTTAGTGAAAGGACAGTTGTTTTGTTAGACAGTCCCTATCTAGAGTATGAAAAAGTTGTATAGTGTTTAATATTTTTTTGGATAATAGGCTACAGAGAACCATTGTGGCAGTGAAGTCATTAGAGAATGGAGTGTGAGTGTCCTCTGTTATGATATTGAATCAGTTACCTGCACTTCAAAATAGTTCTTTTTCCCCTTGACTATGTCTGATCTCTAGCAAGTTACACAGGAGGAACACATAGTTAATTCTTTGTTAATTATATCAGACTTACGCTTCAAAGATTATCAGTCTTTGTAGAAATTAATTCCCCCTCTCTCATCCTCAAAGTAGACCAAATAAACAAAAGTTCAAATAAAAGTTTCCTTGAAGGTTATGGACGCGGCTGGAAGGTCCTTCACTGGAAGGGCACGGTATCTGCAGTCTGCTGAGGTTTTGGTAGTTGTTCCACAGAAATGGCAGCTCTTGGGCAGGAAGCAGGCACAGCCCTTCGTAGGGCGAGGAATTTCTGATGCCGTTTTGGTTTTTGCCCTTTTCTTTCCCTATATATTTAAATTCTTATGCAAATTTCTACACAAACCTCTCTAACTTTCTAGGATGTATTATCCATTGAGTAGTAGCAAAGGTATAATTTCCATTTGAGCTGGGTGTCTAAGGGAGTTATAGTTTTAGATTTTGGAGGCTGGTAGAATAAGAGAAAATGTGTTCAGTCCATGCACTCCCATGCACATTTTAGTTTGTGCTAGAGCAGTAGGCCCTTTTGTCTTTGACTTTTCTATAACTGTTTTTCACTTTCACTCTTATTTCTGTCATTATTACTGAGTTTGCTTCTGGGTTTTATGTTGTCTATAAATCTTTCTTTCTCTTCCTGTACAATGCAATTGTTGCTTTCTGTCTTGTATTGCCTTTTTAAATTACCAGAGCTTTTGTTTTACTTTGCTTTTATCTTTATTATTTTTGAGCCATGATTACTGATTGATCTGCTCTTTCAGTGTATTTCTATTCTTCAGGTTTTTATCTTTGATAGTAGCTATGAATAACAAAATAGATTTGTCTTTCAATTCCATTTTGAAGCACTAAGCCTGGTTACATGTCTACATATCTCTTACTGTCTATACCTAATTTTTCTGTCCTTTGTTTGAAAGGTCATAGGTTTCTGCAAGTCGATGTTGTGATTAAATGCAAGACCAATTGCTTTTTACCATTGTCTAATTTTTTTTTTCTGAATCAGCTGCATGGTTTAAAGGAACACTTATAAAATATTTTACAGGCTACTGTTGAATTTTTCCCAGTATTATTTCTTAGCATTTCTCTTCTGGGAGATAGGGCATAGTTATTTTCAGTTGAATTTTAGTTTACTGTTTTCATCTATGCTATAAATCCTCACAAAACCACAGTCTAAATTTATTGAATACCTTAGTTTAACCTAAACAAGAAGCACATAATTTCGTTTACACAGTGAAAACATTGGCCATTAATTTCTAAAGGAAGAAAAATGTAACAGAAATACTTGACATGAAGAGTTTCTATTTTATGGAGCTATAGCTGTTTGATAATTATCAGTGTATTATCAGTATTTATGATTATGATTATCCATATTTACAGAGAACATCTGTAGGAAGAATTTTTCTTCAAGTTTAATTCCTGTTGGGCCATTTTGTGCTTAATAAGTTGCTGAAGAGTTTAGTGAGCATTCTGGATATTTCCTTGTGAGCATAAACCAGGGACTGTCATTCTTAGATGCTGCATGTAAGGATGCAGAACTGGTGTAAGCCCCAGACAGAATATCCTGTAATGACTCCAGGTTTTGTGGGATCATTGCTGTGAGTCTGCAGTTAATTTGAATTCTTGTTATTAAACTCAGCTCATCACCAATTTGATCGCAAGATGGAGAGTTCGGAGTTCAACATGAAGAGAGAACTTCACAAACAGACCAGATGAAGTTAACCATGCACTCTTTAGGGCAATCTACTTGTTCTCTCTGGTTTTGTCACACTGCCTTCAATAAAAGCCAGATTACTTAAATCTGCATGTTAGAAAAAGAAATCACCTTCACATTTGTTTTGGGTTTTTAAATCATGTCGATGAATATTTCTTTAAAGGTTTCACTTTTATTTCAATGTGTACTTGGTGGCTTGCAGCATCAAGTGCCATCAACAAGTGTCTCCTTTATTTGCAGAACTTCAAATCAGAGATCAGATTGGAGCAAAAATAATTGTCGGTTTTTTTGTGATTTCTGTCTCTAGTCTCCGTAGTTTGTAGTTAGATAGCCTGAGAGCTACCTGAATCAAGGCATAAGTCTCTTGCTAGAGTAAGAAAGAAATAATCTTTTATTCCAATATATTCAGCAACTCAGATGTATAAAATTACCATGATTTTGTTATAGATGTGGGTCCTTAAACCTGCATTATGACAGGTGAGCAGTTATCTCCAGTCTTAGAGAACAAAGCACAGAAGTAATCCCTGGGGGGAAAATGGGATGGCTATTTAGTGACTATGGAGAGGATCAAACAGTTAATACATTTCAGCTCTGAGGGCTGAAGAAAGGTTTCATTTTTTTTTGAGACGTTGGTTTGTAATGATTCAGAGTACATTTCACATATGAGAAGTGCCAAGGAAGAGAGGGATGAATAAATGAAGATGCTAGCTCACAGAATGAGGTTCAGATGCAGGAAATATGAATGAAAGACTGAGCCAAATTCTGCAGAGCTTTCATAGCCAGGGAAGCTTGTTTGGAAGTGATGCTGGAGGAACTGGGAAGCAGTTCAAATAGAACAAAAAATGCATTGTCAGTAAGTGAATTTAGGATATAGTTCAGGAGAGGAACTATGTGGGGTGAAAAAGAAAAAAAAAGAAGACTTAAGAACAGAAAAAAACCCTATGGTAGTAATATGAGAATTTACCTGGGTTTAAATGTGCACTTGTAGTAGCAGAAATAAAGAAGAAAATACAGATTTTAGACATGCAGGCCACAATTTGTTAGAATGGAAGAAGAGAATCAAGAGAGATGGAAGACTACAAGTGTAGGTAACAGGTTGTGAACAGTGCAGAGGAAGGGGAAATGGGGAATGAATTGGTGTTTAGCTGTGTGCAGGGAAAGTTTGCAGTGTGGGAATCCATGGTGAGGAAATGGTGCGTTCAACCACCAGCACCAGGGAGAGGACAAATGGGAGGGCACAGTTCTGAGGGTGAGACAAGTCACTCCCATGGGGGTGAATGGAAGGAAGATCTTAAACAAGTATGAGTCACGTTCTGACTGACTTAATGCAAGTTGGAAGGAGAGGAAGAACATCGGCCCAAGGGAAAACTGCCCCAGATCGCCAGGGAATGCAGGGTTTATTGGGAAAGTAGGGATAAGTACCTAAATTTCATTGAAAGCCATTAGACTGTGTACTAAGGAAGACTTCTGCGGCTGCTCGCAGGTATTTCAGTCATGTCAGTTAACAGCAGGGTTAATGTTTGAGCCTAGATCAGCAGTAGCTGAAATCAGGTGACATTTTTCACTTTTCTTGCATTGAGTCAGCTGGCGAACCCATTTGTCTCTGAAGCCAGTGACTGAATAGTAAAGTGTGTTCACTACCACTCTTGGGTGTCCTCTTGGCTGGAGGTTTTTCTCATTTAACAGTTCCATTAATATTTTCTAAAAACCTCTTGGTGTGTCTGAGCTTAACCTTCAGCTTGACCGCTTTGTTATGTGTTATTGCACACATCTTTGCCAAAGCTAAAATACCAGAACTTGTGGTCTGAGAGCTTTCAAATATCAGTAAAACATTTTAGGTGGGTTTTTCAGTCACATGTCAAGGAGTGTTGGAGAAAAGCATAAGACAGCATAACCGTTGTCCTCTGCGCTCCTTTCCAGAATCATTAACAATGCAGATGTGGCAATTCAGTGCATCTTATGTTAAATCAGGGGTTGGGGTTTTATTACTTAGGGGTTTTTTAAATACCTAGTGTAGTTCAGGAGCAAGGGTGAGATCTATCTTACATCTGCTGGAGCACTATTTTTGGTGAAACACCCCTGATTATTTTTGCAAGGGAGTCAGCTCTCTTTCTTCTAGTTTTAAGACTGTGTGCTGTGATTACTGACACACAAATGTAATGGTTGCTTGCGCAGTTTTATATAAAAAATGTTCTAAGTTCAGATTCCTTAAATAACCCTTGGTTAAGATGTTAGTGCTGAAGTGTTGGCTTGTGAGTAGGAGGTAAATTATATGTTGTAGCGTTATATAAAACTGACTCACATGAGTAGGTGAGAATCCCAAGAATATCAGGACACCCACACCAGTGAAAGAAAGACTTGAGCTTCCTCTGTACAACATGTTCCAAAGCCTGCATTAACAAAAAACAGCTTTAATTTGCTTGAGTAGTAACAAAATTTTTCAGTGTTTTAAAAAATGAACTGCTACTGCTTTGACTGTTTGCCTTGGAAAACGCATTTAAAGGGAAGGAGTTTGTTCTGAAAAAGCTACCTGCAGTTCTGAGTGGTTTTTCCTGGATAAATAGCTGCTGAAAATCAATCAAGAAGTTTAATTATCCCTACAAGCAAGCAACAGATGTATTGGATTGCTGTACCCCTTTACTTTTTAGTCTACCGTGTAAGGAAGCACAACCCTCTAGAGAGGATATTATTGCAAATATTTCTATAGTTACAAGAAGCCTCTAACACCGGCTGTTTGACTTGGTAGGATCCTTGGTTGTGTAGACCTTAATTCCAGTGTGTTGTTAATCAATATTCCTTCAAGAGCAAAGTTCAAAATGAGATTTTTTCTCTTTACAAAAATACCTAACTGCAGTAACCATAATTAATATAAGAAACTTCAGCTGTATTATTTGCATGGTTAATAGTGCTGACATTTCGAAAGGGGTGACCTGAATGTAACCCAGGCACAGAAATAGAAATGATTTTCATTTAAATGTTTGTTCTTCCCTGAAACTCATTTTATAAAGCTGTGTTAGCATTAACCTCCTTCTGATGCAGACTATTTTTGTGTGGCTCTATGACATATGCCACATAAGCTTAGCCTCAGTTTCCTTCTGTTTCTCCAATGAACTCATCTGCATGAAATTTTAAAGATCTGCTTGTCCTTCTGCTTTGCAAAGTTGATTCCAATCTTCTTGACATCAACACAAGCAGGAACTCTTTCTGTGTTTTTTGAGGTTTGAAAAATTATTCTTTCTGTCCTTCTAGAAGCAGAGCTTTCAGAGGGCTTGGGCTTGGGTTTCTTTCTTAGTTCCTTCACCTGTTTCTTTGCTTGCTTCAGGTTTCTCTCCAAGGTTTGCTGAAGTAAGAATGTGTAAACGTACCTTTGCTTGGTGCTTGATGCCTTTACAAGCGTACTCTGATAGAGCTGAAAATCTGGTTCTGGGGCTCTGACTCATCCAGCTTTGGGTGGTCCCTTCAGCTGTGGATTCTCTACATCCAGAAGAAAGCTGGGGTTGGTGTGCAGCCTCAGGTGCTTGCATTTGTTCTCTCTGAACAGCAGTCGGGTTCTGCACCTGCGTGCACCTGAGAGGCACCAGCACGCAGATCTTGCTCCCTGCAGGCGTGTTCACCAGGGTGCGTCCTCACTCAAAGCTCTTGTGTTTGCTGGTCAAAGGAAAATGTTGTTTAATTTTCAAGCTAATACACCTCAAAATGCCAGGGCAGTTGTAGCCTGATGGGGACCCAAACTATGGCTCCCTTCTCGTTATGAACGATCCCACTGTGTCCGAAGGCCATTGCTAACCCTGCGCTGCGAAAGGGTTATGAATAGTAGGAAGGTTGTAGCAGCATGTGCAGTGCATCCCAATGAGATTCTGCTGCTTTCTGCTCGGAAAAAATAGAAGATTTCCTTGATGAATGGACAGAGATTCAAACACAAGCCACAGGATTCGCTCTGGAGAAGGGAAACGTTTAAAGATTAGATGGGAAAGAATCTGAAAGAATTTGCCATTGACTGGTGCTTTTTGCACGGTTGGACTTTGCTGCTGAGAGTAAGTGCAACTGAGACATCTCAAATGATTTTTTTCCATGCTTTTCTGAAACTTTTGACCATGTGGGCTGAGCTTATAACAGGATATGAATCTGCGTATCATAGCTCTGATTTATATTCTTGGATGGAGCTATTATTAAGGTGTCATATGAACAGATGGGATATGAATGATGAAGCTCAGATTGGGTAACTACCAGTTGAGAGGAAATGACTAATTGAACTTCAGAGAACAAGAAGTCTGTCTTCTTGCAGTCAAAATATGTGAAACAAAAATACATATTTGTCCCTTCAGCGTAGCTGAAGATCTGTTTCTTCTGCTTTGACAGCAAGGAACCTTTATGTCCATGTTGGCAGCTTGTCTGACTGCAATAATATAGAACATACTGAAGTTTGTTTTAAATAGAGGCTGCATATTTTTAAGGTTATGTAAAGTATTGCTTTTTAGCAGCTTGGTGCAACTAACTATTAGATACCTTGCAAGTTCTGTGTGATGTGGGCTGTAAAGATGGGGAAGTGCTTTACACTTCAACTCTAATTGTTGTGATTATAAACTGGAAACATTTGATGATTTTCCTCTCAGTAATAGAAGCTGTTTTTCATTGCCCTAAAATCCAATGAAAAAAATTTGGACTTATCTTTTGTAACTACACTAAGCAGGCATCTTTAGGATTCTTATTTTAAAACTGGGAAAGCTGCACAGATGAATGCTTTAAAATGCATTATGTCATTAAAGAATTTGAATATCCTCCATTTCCACTTACATAAGTTTATTAACTTCTACCTGTATCATAAATTCAATCTTGTGTGCCATATCAAAATTCTATCAAGTGTGAGTGTCAATAATGTTAATTAATTGGCATAAATTAGCAATTTAAAAACTTCAGGAATTTGAGTCTAAGCAGTGTGGATCCAAGCAGTGATTCATGTCACTAGCTGTATAATCACAGAGGACTTTACACATTCAGATAACTGTAACTGGAGCTTTAAAACCAATTTGGTGCACTTGATTGATCTCAGTCTGTGATGTGTCTGGCCGAATTTTAAATGCTGAGAAATGGATGGATTGCAAGTACAGGAAGAAAATCTCAGCTGCTTATGACAAAGCAATTTCATCACCGCGCAGGAGAAGAGAGTGAATACTTACTAGCAAAATATCACTGGAGATACCCAGCTTCAAGCATAGGATGTTTCTGTGGCTCTGTTGGTATTGGTACTGCAGAAATGAGGAACATAAAACTCTGTTGATCGCTTAATTTAAGCCCTCTTAGCAGAGTGATTGTGGGTAAAGTGATGGCAGCCACTTTGTGCTTCCCTTCATTTACCAGCAACAAAATGATGAGTTTCTATAAATATTTAAAAATCATCACCTTTGTTGCTGCTACGTAAGAAGTTTAACTTAGAACATATTCTGTGAAAGTCAATAGACATGAAAACAGAAGATACTCTACAACACCAAAGATTTTATGAGTGCAGTCTGAAAATGAGCCCAAAAAGAAAATCAGAACAATTTCTTCCTCATCAGCACATAAAGTCATCAGTGTTTAAGTGGCTACAGTTCACTCTAATGAAGAAATCTAGCTTTATGGAATATATGTTCCTGTGGTTTATATAACTTTAAAGTTGATTTTTTAATTTGCTGTTCAGCTTCTAATTGTCAGAGCCATTTGTAAATCACTCTGAATTTCTTCATTTTTGCTTACCCTGAAAGGAGGAAGGAGAGTAAATAGTTCACCTATGCCAAAGAACAGTGCAATAGGATCTTACCTACTCTCACTTTGTTTTCTGTGTGTCTGAACTGGCATTATTAACATTTCACTATTCAGGCAATTCTACTCAAATTCAACTTGATTTGCTGAGAAATACTGTATTTGTCAGCAGAAGTTGGCAAGAAACACTTTTATTCCTGTCCTCTTTACCAGATTTTCTTGCTACCAGATGCTACTTGGTTATTGCTATATTTATACTTCTGCTCTGATAGTCTTCTGATAAATGATCTTTATTGTTGAAGAAGGTCTGTGGTTTCTTCTCGAGCTGTGTGTGCTCTGTAGCTGTTAGCTGTAGTCTTACTCATTTGCTGCATTTGTGTGAGGAGTACTGCTGCAACAGTGGATTATTGTGCATTCCAATTGACTTCAGCCCTCAAACTGGTTTTTAAAAACATGATTAATGTACCAAAAGCAGTTGGCCTCAAAGAATCTGCAAAAAAGAAAGACTTGTTTTGTAAACTTCAGTTCAAGCAATTAACAATGAGTATTGAATAGGGGGGAAAAAATCAGTCTTTGAGCAAAAACTGACATTATTTTAAAATTAGAATTGTGTGTTAGTCGTCTGCAAATAAATGTCTTTGCCCAGCTGCAAATCACAGACATTAAGGCCCCACAATCATGAGTTGCCACTAAAAATAATTCTCTTCCTGCCTTTTTTTCCTTTGTAAATCTGTGCAGGCTTGGGGCTTTGTTTTGTTATATTTTCTTCCTTTGTTTTCCTTGCTGCATCCCTCACAGCTTGGAGGGGGGAAATGTGGTTGCAAAGCAATTGCAAATAGCTAGTTTGTTACTTATAAAAAATAAAGTTGTATAAGAATTATTTTTGAATTAGTTTTTTACCTCAGTTGAAAGAAACTGATGAAATTGGTAGACACTGGAGTTTATACTGGCAGGCGGAGTGAGCAAACAGCAGTATACTGCGTTTCTGAAAATATCAAAGATTTTGTCTTTTTTTGGCCAGCAACACTAACTTCAGAGTAGCTGCCACTAAAAAAACAGTTCTGTATTACTTGAAAAGATTTTTCCGGATCAAAATACAGAATGCTTATATCTTGGTGTGTTAAATTTTGTTAAAGACACTAGGACCTGAAAGATCTTTCCTGTTTTTTCATGGAGGAAACATTGTATTTGAGTTACACGGTGCAATGGGTACATATAGAATCACAGAATGTTTAAAATAGTTTCAAGAAATTAATGTCAAAGATGGCATTTAATGTTTACAAAATGTAAATATGCTGAACAGAATTTACTATTTATGTCTGGGGACTTGGCGTTGTCATTGTCTTCACACAGAGTGGCACTGCCAAGTGACTCCGGAATGGGCAAAAAATCAAATTCTTTTTCTAATACTTTAGCTGGTACAATTGGTGGGGGAGAGGGAGTGCCTGCTTCTATTTCAAAACAAATGTGACAGCTCTGGAAAGCACATTTGAAAAGTCAGTCTGACATATAAATAATCCTTAATCATGAAGCAGCAAAAGCATTGCTGTTTCTGAAAGACAAAAAAAAAATTGAAGATGCACTTCTTGCCTTGGAAGTGTCTCTTATGATTACAGTTGATCTATCCCCAGACCAAAGCAGCAATTCCATTTTGCAATTGCAAGTTCTGCAGTAATGCCAGCAAACCGAATAAACATTTTTAGAATAATTGTCATATTTATTTTCAGTTCATACCAAATTCACCTTTTGTAGGTGATATCTGGAGGAATGAAATCACCTTTTTTCTTTTCATTGGTTCAGTAAATCCAGAATTTAAATTTATGGTGAACAATTTGTAAGTATTGGTTTATGTGTTATATTTAGTATTAATTTCTGCTTTTTTCCCCCTTGTTTTTGTTTCTTATTTAGGTGTATGATTGCTGATGAGGTAAGTGATGTTCCTGTTCCTCTAACACCATTTCTTCTGGTGTTAATGCACCTCGTGCAGATGTGGCTTTTTTTGCGTGAGAGCTGTGGGCAGAAAGGCTGGTAATGAAAGAATCCTAATTCCTGTGATAGTCAGCAGATATCCTGAAAATACCGAAGTGAGGAAAAAATTGAAACCTGACATAAGCTTAGATGAATCCTTGAGAAAACTTAAAAGGTTACTTTTAATTGTAGGTTAAATATCCTGTATTGTTACATTTTAAAAACACTGACTCAGTTGATTTTTTTAAAGTTCTTTATAATTGCATAGCTAGCTATATTTAATGGGTTATTAGATATTCCTGGCCCAAAGAGATTTTTAACAGATATGGTTTCCAAAGATTAATTTTTTAAAGTGCACTGACCAAGTAGTAAGAGTAGAATAGATTGTGTCCATACGTTTGAAAATGTATATTTTATTTCATATTAGGGAAATCTGAGTCCGGCCCTTCTTCCCACAGATGAAACATTTTTGTCATAATGTTCTTGATGTGTTGTCAGTATAAAACCTTTCTGAAAAAGAGAATTGCTATAGTCTCCCAGTTCTAATTTGGGTTTTTTTGACTCACTAGGAGGGAGAGGGAGATGGATTATTGGGATTTAAGCATCTCCTCATACCATAAAAATCTCATTACATCTGGAGATAAACTATCCTGGCATAGAATATGAAATATCTGGGAACTGTGGAGAATACAAAAGTATTCAGGGGAAGAGAAAAGGGAAGCTTGGGAAAAATCAAAATATCAGCAGTAGCTATTTTTTTATTAAAACAGTTTATTTCCCTCCTTGAACTAGAAAATGAACTGTGTGTAATTATGTTAGCAATAAAAAGTCCTGAAAGATAGGTTTATTCCAAAGAAATAATATATATATTGTGCTGACAATAGGTGTGGCACTGGAGGAAGTATTGTGCAGTGATGTGTGTCCTGTGCTTTTTGATCTACCCCTAAAATAAGGAAATGTTGGTAAAACAAAATATCAATATTGGGAGCTTGTATGTAAAAAGAAGTTATGGAAGAAAACTCGAGAACACAGAATTACTGTCCCTATCCCTGGACTGTGCAACTATGTAAGAATTAAAGTAAGATAATAAGAGTACTTTTTGAAAGATGTTCTACAAGTATGTTTCCGTTTTTTCTCGGAGTGGGGACAGACAAAATTTTTCCCCAGAATTTCAGTTTTTCCATGTCATCCATTTCCATGCTGGAGGAAGATGGGTTTATATCAAAACCAAAGACCACAATACTTTCTACCGTTTTTCGGGTCTCTCACAGCCTTGTGGTGTAGCCGGGTGATCAGCTCTCTGGGCTCTGCACCCAGCCGTGGGTGTGCTGATGCCAAAGGATCTGTTTTATTCCACACTCCTTTCAGCTCAGTGCCTGGATTATCACTCGGGACTGCACAGCCTGAGTTAGGGACGCAGCCATGGCAGCAAGCTAAAAATGAATGTTATTTTGTTGAGGTTTTTTTTTTCACTTGGGTTTGTTTTCAGATGACCTAAGAACTGCTGGTGGCAGTAAAGGAGCTTGCAGGAACATTTTGATGAAAGCTTGGCATTTTTGAATGAAAACTTAGTATCACAGGAGCTCTTCCATTATTTTTCTTCCTAGTAATAGTAGAAAAATTCATTGTATTCTTTTGTACTTGGGAAATCTGTTCATTATATTGTTACAGCAGTCCATTTAGACTCAATACTGGAGATGTAAGTTGTTGGTTTGTGTCTCACTACTGTGAGCAGTCAGATAGCAGCAAATCCACTCAAATACCCACTGGACTCCATGGAAAACCTGCACAGAGCATTTTAGGGCCTGTCTCTGCTTTGATGTTTAAGAGGAGCTGGGAACTCTCTGGTGAGTTCCCATGTGAACAAGGAGACAAAATAGCTGCATTCTTCAATAAAATCTTGGAGGAGGATTGGTGTTTTTTATACAAAACCCTAAATTCTGAATCTTATAATCGTCTGTTGCCATGATTATTCACAGATGGGAACGTTCCCACCTTGACAATATGGAGCAAGGACTTTCCTGTTCTATCTAAATCTATGTGTTGGGTATTCCCCTTATCTGTACATCTGAATTCTCACTGTCTGGGCTTTCTCACCTGTGCTACAGGCCAAAGAGAAACCATCAGCTCTGGTGAATCCCAGCAGTAGTTTCTTTTTGTTGACCCACGGGGTCAAAAACAGAGCTCTTCCCAAGGTCTTTGTTCTTCACTTGCCTGTGCAATTGAGGACAAAGTGGTTTTTATTGTAAGAAGGCATCCTATCTTTTCCTTTCTTTTGCACAATCTTTTAAAAATGTTTTTGGTAGCTTAACAAGTTAGAGTTTGATCTCTTTAGTCTACCCTATTAAGACCCTGAACTGAAAGTCTTCTGAGATGAATGGAAATGCTGCTTCTGACTTTGATGGACTAACCAGATGTAACACTTGTGTTTACCCATTTAGCTAGAAACATCTTGTTTCATAAAAGCTGATCTGTGGTAACAAAGTGGTAATTAAATACATACTATGTAAGTAGCTCTTTGACTGGGTTTTCTTTGGTTCTCTTCGCAAATTCTTTGGGCTCTTCTGAATGGAATATGCTTTCTGAGCAGTGACTTCTGGTTTTGATGTTGTTCTTTTCTTTTCTTTTCCCAGATGGGGCTAGGAAAAACAATTCAAGCAATTGCCATTTCATATTACTATAGAAACGAATGGCCTCTCTTAATTGTAGTGCCTTCCTCTCTGAGATACCCTTGGGTGGACGAGATGGAGAAGTGGATTCCAGAGCTCTCTCCAGATGACATTAGCATCATTCAGAACAAAACTGATATTGGGTGAGTAAAGTTCATTATTCTTCTGCTCACCACCCCCTGCTCAGGCAGGGCCACCCTCTGGGCTGTCAGATATACCCTCTGGGATATCAGCCACTCCTCCCAGTTTTGGGTTATTGTGTTACAGCAGTTGCTAATTTTCTTTGAAGCTGAGAGATCTGCTTTTTGCAAAGTAGCAAATGCTTGTCTGCTGAAAATTAGATTACTTCGGTGTGCCTCAAATTGAACATACCCAGTTATTTCCCAACGCTGATGAATTCATTAGCTTCTGTAAAACATTTTTGGAGATCTTCTGGTGTACATTACAAAATAAGGAAGTAATTACTGTTAGAATTCTATTTAGCACGCTGAGAAAATTTTTAAGTTCCAATAAGTAATCCCTAAATAACTGAAAAGGTCATCATGACCTACGCTTTCTATCTTTAGATTTAATAGCATGAATTCATCAGAGGGGCTATGTCTTGGGTGTCATTAGAATACCTCTGCTATTACCCTGAATTGCAAGGGTGCTTTTTAGTCTGCTTTACTGTAAATGACTTGGTTGATTTTATGGTAACGTTTAGATGTTGTTCTAAAACTTCCATGTGAGGGAGACTGATCTTCGTGTTTTCTGGGAGTATCAGGGAGTGAGTTGGCTGCCAAGGTGTGCTGCTGGGAACCTTCCCTGTAACCGCAGAAATCCAACGGAAAATGCATTTTGAAAGCGTCATCAAAGGGTAATTCCTACCGGTAGTCAAAATTTAAGTTTATCATAGGAATATGAAAATTAAATTAGCCTTTTTTTACAGATATTTCTCTAAAAGGCACTCAGTGCTTATAGTGCTGAATGCAGAAAGAGGAAGTGTGGACGAGGGAAAATGATGGGAAAATTAAATGGCAAATGAATTTCTGTTCTTTTAAGAATTTTTAAAGGAATAGACCTTAACCATTATTACTTACTTTTATTCAAAAACAAGGAAAGGTGAAAACTTGGGTTTCTGCTCATTTAACTCCCAGAAGGCTTCCTAGCAATAAGTGAGGTTGCTCCTGAACTAATTAATATTTTAACATTAAAAAGTGTTTTATGCATTTTTAAGAAAATGCAAAAATACAGCTGCCAAACTTGGTTTAGCATTTTGTTAAATTTGCTTCCATATGTTGAGCTTTGATTTCTCTCAGTTTAATACTTTGCTTTTCTTCAAAACTTCAAGAACTAAGTTTACTGCTTGGGTCTTGTTTAAATTCTTGATTGTAACAGGTTAAAATACACTTAGGCATCAATTTAGGTTCGTAATTTCTGGCCAAATTTGAAAATGGAAGTTTCTTGAATAAACTGGTTCCACTAAAATGAATAAGTTTATTTGTAGTTTTTTTAATGTACTCTTCAGAAAGGGGTAAGGGAAAATCTTGCTTTCCTGGTTGCTGCATTTATCTGTGCAGTGACAGCCAGAGTGTGCAGTGCCCACAGCAGTGTTAATGCTCAGACCGCTGCCCCTTCCGTGTCCAGGGGTGTGAGTGTGCAGGGGCATTTACTTTCTTCCTCTTGAAGCCTCAAGGGAACTTCAGCTCGCTTGGTTTCCCTGCTGAGGAACAAGCAGAGATGATGCCAGCAGAGCAGTGGTGTCTGACAGATGGACAGAGCAGCTCTGACCCTCGTTCTGGTGAAATAGCTTTGAGCTGCTCTGCTGCTCCTGAAGGGCCACAGTGCTCTCTAGTGATTTTAAAATCAATTCGTGCCTTGGACCTGTATATGTCTTGAAATTTGTTATAAAAAGTTCGTTTTCAATTAAATACCCATTTTTTGTCTTGTGCCATGTTGATTCCCTGCTTCCAGGATTTTTGTTTTCTTCTTGTCTTGTTTGAGCTGGATAACAGCTCTGACAGGAATAGTTTTTCCAGGTGGTGAGGTTCAGCCCCGACTGTACTTCGACAGTGCCCAAATACTCAGGGCCGGGCTGGTTAATCCTCTCAGGCTGCTGGTGCGGGATTCTTTGTCCCCAGAGCAGCAGAAAGCTTGTGCAGAGATATTACTGCTTCAGGTGTTTGGGTGCTAATAGAGATCTTGGCTTGTGTGTAACTTTTTATCCAGAAAGTGGGGTTTTCCTATGGGATGCCCCTGGAAAGAAGCACAGGGTGAAGCAAGGCATCCAGATAAATGAAATTCCTTTTAAATGCAATGTGTGTCTTCTGAAAATGGTTATGAAATGTGTGTGATTGATAAGTGTGAGATGTTTTAAACACCGAAAGCTGTTGTTGTTAGCCTGACAGCCCACTTGTCAGTCAACTCAAAAGGAGACATACACACCTTCTGAAATTAGTTTTTATAATCACTCTGTTGTATTCACTGTCCTACAATGAAAATTTGCTAAGAAAACTTGTGGATTTTCTCTTTCAGGAGGATATCAACGAGCAAAGTAACAATTCTGGGGTATGGGCTGCTAACATCTGATGCCCAGACTTTGGTGGACACTTTGTACAGGCAGAACTTCAAGGTGGTTGTGATTGATGAGTCACACTATATGAAATCCAGAAATGCCACTCGCAGCAAGATTTTACTGCCAATTGTGCAGAAAGCTCTCCGAGCTGTTCTCCTTACTGGAACTCCTGCTCTGGGAAGACCTGAAGAGGTATTTGACATGTTGTGTTTTGTTTGTTGGTTTTTTTTAAGGATGGTATCAGTCATAAATAAACAGCTTTGTAGTTTTGTCGAATATATTCAATTACATGCATTATGACATCAGGAAATGCACTAACTGCATCAGGAAGGACCAGGATAAGAAGCTAAACCAATGTCTTTCTGTTTGAGTTGATTTTACAAACTCGTTTCAAGCTTGTGCACAGGTGACCTGAGATAGTGTTTCTGGTAGGAAATTAACCTTGCATGTAACAGACTGATTGCTGGGTGAAATAGAAAATAAAGAGCCTAAGCAGAGGACTGCTTGTTCCTCCTGGGTGGGGGAGTCTTTGGTAGACAAGGTCTTGTGTTAAATCTTCTGCTTCATCGTCTGATGAAGGAAGTCCTTAGTTTATCACTGGTCTTTGGAATATTCCTAATGTTCACTTAAATGGAACAGAATATAGGCTGTGCTTCTTGCATATCCAGAATGACAAATTTTCCTTTGAAAGAAGTTCAGCTTATGGAATTAGGGAAACAAAAAACCACTTGGGCTTTATACTCAACCCAAGAAAACTGCCTTTAGTTATCAAATGTAGGAAAAAAAGTGGAGTATAAGAGCTGATTTGTATTCAGGGAACCTAGAAGAGTTATATAAATAATATTTTATGCTTCAGAATTCCTCACTGTGTAAATAGAACTTAGACCAAGACCCTTTATGAATTTAATTTGTTCAGAGAGGTGGTAGCTTGAGGAAGATATCCATGGAATGGAAAAGGGCTTGGGATATCATGAGTACCTACTTAAAACTTTAAAACAAATATTTATGTTTATGGGTGTGGATGATTATTAAAACTTCCTGTACCAAGACATTGCAACAAACACTGGACAAAATATTGAAGTCAGAAAGTGCTACACCTTTATACAGCACGTTGATACTGAGACCAGCATCACTGCTAAAGGTCTTCAAAGGAAATTCCATGCAAGCTGTCCTTGTTCAAGGCAATGGGATCAAAATTCATGACCAAATGGAAAACAATTTGACACATTTCTATACTGATACCAAGGTTCTGCTGTGGCTTACAAGGCAGAGTATAAAAAGCATTATATTTAATCAGTTTTGTGTCATAAGCAGAATCCTGATACAAAGTCTTTAACTGTATAGAAAACGATCTCAGGATCCGGGAAGCTTTGACAGTGTAACAGCTTCTAAAGTAGGATTCTTCCTGGTTAAGGTCATCTAAACTGGTATTTACCCCCTGCTACCCAGCCGGGAAAAAAGCTGTGAAATCTCTGGTCTGTATTGATATTGCCCATTTTTGCAGTAAAACTTCTGAATTGAGTAGGTTTTTCATAACCTCTGTTCTTTGAGGCCTTCCCACGGCTGTCCTCTCTGAAGATTCCTGTGTCCTGTGGAGTTTCTTTTGCGTGTGGGCCAAGCTGTGTGGTTTTGTGCAGATATTAAATGTAAACTTAACACAAGGACAGTGTATTGATTATTTCTGATTAGTCTTATATTTGCAGGCTAATTTTAATTTTTCACTGCTGCTGTTTTATTGGTTTTTTATACAGCTTTTCATGCAGATCGAGGCACTGTTCCCAAGAAGATTTGGAACTTGGAATGAATATGCTAAAAAATACTGCGATGCTCGTGTCAGGTAGTGCTGCAGTTGCTTATTTACATTCCTATGAGTGGCTTTGATTTTTCTTGTCCTGCCACGTGAGAGAATCAGCAGGCAGTGCCTCTGCTGCTGTGTCAACCATCGTGCTTGCAAACCCGGGGTCAGGTACCATCTCCTCCACCAAAGAGGATTGGGAAAGGGATGAATGACACTGATTAATTAATTAATTAAAGCTATTAAAATTTGAAATAAAGTTGAAGTGCCGGCATTCTGTTAAGTAAAATTATTCGTACATTTACTGTTGTTAGTATGAGTTGTGGAGGTTTTGCCTTCAGAACTGGAGTTTTTGACTCTCAGTCTTAAACTCATGGTCCTGTAATAATTTATTCCTCTCTTCCTTATGGGATCCTGGTCTTTCTGCTACCTCACCACACTTGGGTGGGAAAAAAAGTCCAGTACTTGTCTGTATTTCACAGGCTGACTGTCTTAGCTAAAAATTTCATGTCTACAACTTTGCATGTATTCAAAATAACAGATTTTTGTCAGCTAAATTGGCTCGCATTTAGATTTAATTTTTACAGTAATAATTACATGGTTTCATTTTTGTAAAACTTGTTTTTCTCCTCTATCACATGCACTTTATCAGTATTTAACTTCAGATAACATGGGAGAGCACTGTCTAATTTTCAGACAGAGAAATGCTATTTTTTCCATGTTGTTTTGACTGAATGCATCTGTAATTTTCACACCACAAGTGCGCGTGGGTACAGCATGGTTAGCTACTCAATCATAGATGATTATCTTATTTTTGGAATGCCATAAATGCAATAAAAATCAAGTT
The DNA here is from genome assembly GCA_013400735.1 of Pomatostomus ruficeps. Lineage (NCBI taxonomy): Eukaryota > Metazoa > Chordata > Aves > Passeriformes > Timaliidae > Pomatostomus > Pomatostomus ruficeps. The sequence continues at coordinate 397,539 of VYZT01000615.1, forward strand.
CAGGGTTTGGCAAGCTTTCAGTGAATAACTTTTTCTTCATGACTTGGCTGGAACAAAACATCCTGTGGTAATAAACTTGACAGGATTATTTTATGCAGCACTTGCAGTGAAAAAATGGGTGGTTTTTCCTCAGGTGTCCATAGATACCTGTTTTAAAGATGAGGTCCAGACTATTTCTGTGAGGTTTTGCCTGCCGTTCCTGTCGTATCCCCGATGCTGGAGGTGGAGAAGGAGGCCTTTGTAAGGACAGACGTATAAATAGATCAGAGAAGGGATTCGAGCAGAAGATGTTGCTGTCTTCCATCTGTGCCATTCCTGCTTCTGCAGTGCAGAAGTGACTCCCTCAGCCCCTTTCCCAAATGATGATAGTCAGCTAGTTAGAACACTGTTGATAAAGTCAGTAAGGCTTAAAAATCTCTAAATGGTTGTGGCAGCTTTTGTGGTGTTTTTTAGCTGGTTGGTTGGTTGGTTTTGTAATAAAAATTCCCCGCTTGCAACACACTCTCCTGGCCCTGGAAAATACTACCTGGACTTTTCTCCAAGGGCAGAAAAACCTGTCATTTTCATTATTTTATTGTCTCCTGGTGATGCTGACAGAGGAAAGCTGCTGTTCCTGCTGCAACACTTCCTCAGAAACAGCAAAGCGAGGAAAGAATAAGGAAGACTGAGTTAATAAATTCTTTCTCTTTCCAGCCATTAGCTTCTTAGTGTTAAACCTTCTTCCTCTACTTAACCATGCTCATTAAATAGTGTTGCTTTTAAAGATAATAGCTGAAGCTTTAAATCCTGTCTCTGGCAGTAACTAAGAAGGAATTCTTAGGGAGGGAAAGAATGGAATATTGATGGTGATATTTGCAGTATTCATGATGGCTTTCCTGTCTGTAATGTAATAAAGAATATTCTCATGGTGGCATATTCTTCTCACTAGTCCACTGAAACAGGAGCTCCAAAATTAAACCTGAAGCCTCTGCTTCCTGTGGACAGTGAAGTGTGGGAAGCTGGGAATAGACAGAGGATTGTGGGCAGGTGATGGGCAGTAAATCCTGCAGGCAGTGCTGGCTGCTGGGAGGTTGGAGCACACTTTCATATCCAATATTGCTTCAAAATTAATTATGTACTGAAGATTTCTATTGAGTTTGGAATATCTCATGTTTACACTCTGTATTGATTTGTCATTATCAGGTTTTTTGGTAAAAGAAGGCAATGGGATTGTAGAGGAGCTTCAAACTTAGAGGAACTACATCAACTTTTAAGTGAAATAATGATCAGAAGGCTGAAGAATGATGTCCTCACTCAGTTGCCTCCCAAAATCAGGCAGCGTATTCCATTTGACCTCCCACAAGCTGCAGCAAAGGTAAATTTTCCACTTTTGATGAAAACACATTTGTTAGTAAATGGGGATATCTGTGTATGGATATGTATTTTTACATATGCATGTGTATTATATGTAATTACAAAAACTCAGTGAATATAAAGCAAAGTATCTCTCTTATTCTTTTTAAAATATAGCACAAAGAACACTAATACAGCAAATTTTTCTGCATTAATGCTAAAATTTGTTGTAATTCTAGTACCATCTTCTTTTCTGTCTTCTTTTCCCATAGATTTTGAATCCTACAGTTACTTTTAGCCTAATTTGACAGAGTTCTCCAAAGTTCCTAAACATTTCACGCTTTGAATGTGGCTGTTGAGGTAGAACATGCTGTGTACTCTGTAGCTAACCTCTGGTCTCTTCTGCCAATTAGAATCTGAATGCCACTTTTGCAGAGTGGGAGAAATTAATGAGAAGTCTGAGTTCAGATGCCGCTGGCAGCAACTTTTCTCAGGTCATGAATCTGATCACGCGCTTGTATAAGGAAACGGCCATTGCCAAGGTGAGCCTGCAGGTCTTCCCTGAACATCCCTCAATTACCCACTGTGTGGTTTTAACCTAATAAAATCGATTTTATTGCCCAGAACACAAGATGAGGCTGTTTGGTTTGTTTTACAATCATGACATGGAGAAACTCTCTCTTTTCCCTGGATGTTTATGGAATAGGCAGAACCCCTTTACAATGGAAAAAAGAAATCTGAAGGCTGCTGCAGTGTGTGTTGTGTTAACTGTTGATCACTCATAAATTTTGTTATTAACTGTCATCATTGCTTTAATAGCATTTGTAAAAGATACTGAAAATTACATTTGACACGGAAGAATTCTATGAATGCTTAAATAGAGCAATATTTTATGATTATGGTATCATGAACATATCAGAATTATTCTTTCAGTTTTGATGTATGGCTTTATGTGTGTGTGTATACAGAAGTTCTGATTAAATATTACCTTGTCTGTTTGAAATATGTTTGTTTTTCTCAAATATGGATTAAAACATCAGATAATGATGTCTGAATTAAAAGGGGGTTTATCTACATCTTAATCTGGAAGAAATGCCATGTAATTATATGCTCTTTTGCGGATAAATGTGGGTTTTTTTCTCTCTCTGAAGGAGTAAGTTAGGTATCTCAAAGACATCAAGTTGTGGTATTTTTTAAAACAAAATTAATCTGAATCATTTGGTTCTTAGCAATGTCAGTGTTTGATGAAGTCTTGCATGGATAACAAAAGATACGAAAATTTACCTTTTTGTGTTACAAGGAACTGAAAGACACGAAAACAAAAACTGTCTTTTTGAACATTTCGTGTGTCTCAGTGATGAAAACTCTCTTACTGCAGGCAGGAGCAGTCAAGGACTACATCAAAATGATGCTTGACAACGACAAACTGAAGTTCCTCGTCTTTGCCCACCACCTGAGCATGCTGCAGGCCTGCACCGAGGCGGCGATAGAGAGCAAGGTAAAGGCTCCACAGTGTGCTCCCAGATTCAGCTGCACTTGCACCGGTGGCTGCCGCCCGTGTTTGAGTTCAGCAGAGCCACAACGAGTCCAGCACGGGAAGGATTTCACACAGGGACACACAGATAGGGGCCGCTGCATTAAAAGGGATCATGCGGCTCTAAAGAACGGGTTTGTGTTTAAGGGTGATGGAAACACTCTTGCATCTGGTATGACTTTATTATTATTATTAAATCAATGCTGTAGGCAGTAGTTTTGCAAATTTTTCTACCAGTATGCTCGTGTCTGTTTTGGGGGGTTTAACAGCATGCCATCATCTCACCTGAATGTTCAGTTCAGAACAGTAGAAATGTTTGCCAACAGCTTTCACATTATTTTGATCATGGACTCTTAGCTATTGCTATGGGATGGTGGCTAACTTTGCTGTTTTGTATTGTTATTCTTTTTAAATGTTAGGAATTTTAATAAATAGTGTCAGGGAAATTCCAGATTCTTCTGTGTAATATTCCATGTTAAGTCCCATGTTCATTCTATCGTTTACTGTTTGTAAACAGGGAATGCAAAGTCTACACTTCTCTAGACAGAGACCTAATTTTAAATCCAAGGGCAGAAGAGTGCTGATGTGTCCTGATCCCCATGACAGGAACAGAACAGTCCTTCTCATATTTTTGTTGGGGGACAGGGAGGGATTGGGTCAGAAAACAGCCACTGATGATGTCATTTAGTCTCTGTTTTGATGTCACAGGCTCGCTACATCCGAATAGATGGGAGTGTTCCCTCTGCAGAGAGGATTCACCTGGTCAATCAGTTTCAGAAGGACCCTGAAACGCGGGTTGCTATTTTGAGTATTCAAGCAGCTGGTCAGGTAGGGTAAAAAAGGAAATATGTGAAATAATACACTTGAAGAATATAGCTGCTGAAATCATTGATGACTGAAGTGATTTACTGAAGGCAATTTATCTTCGTGCAGTTTGTCCTTTGTAGACCCTGTGTTCATTTCTTTGCACTAATCGTGTTAACTGTTCTAAGCCTCTATTGGATTTACTTGAGCAAAATGAGGATAAGCAGCAGCATCTCATTCTTGAATAATTAGAAAAAGTCAATTTCTTTAAAAGTATTAGATTGATAAATAGATGTTACTTGATAATGAAAAGCAGTGTGCAGTCTTTGCATGACATTGAAGTATTTCTTGAATCTGAGGCCCAAGGAAGAATTCAGTTTCATAAACCCGTCTGCTGTTGAGACCCACCTTGACCACACCCTTATTCCATATTAAAATGTCCTGTACAGCCTTTAGCTTTCTTTTGCTTCAGGTAATCAGTTGTTTGTGTGGAATATTCTTTTCTAAATGCATCTACTTACTCTGCTTAGGGTTTAACGTTCACCGCCGCCACTCACGTTGTGTTTGCTGAGTTGTACTGGGATCCAGGCCATATAAAACAAGCGGAAGACAGAGCACACCGCATAGGGCAGAGCAGCTCTGTGAACATTCACTTCCTGATTGCCAAAGGAACCATGGACACGCTCATGTGGGCAATGCTGAACCGCAAGGTGGGTGTGCAGTGGGGCCGAGGGATCAGAGCTCGCTGGGGTGGCTGGGGTTGCGCTCCAGTGCCACGTAACAGCCTTGTCCATCTGGAACACGCTCCTGCTCTGAGGCAAATTGATACACCTACAGCTGCTAATCATCAAAATGCCCATGTTTGTTCTGATTTAGGCTTTTCTATGTTTTTGCTCTTCATTCAAGATGCGATGATATTGAGGCTTCGCCAACATGAATGGGATGGTTTATATCCACAGGAGATGGTTGTTTTTATCTTCTAGCTTTTTATTGCTGTTGTTACAATTTTAAGGCATTCATGCATTCTGCTCACTCATAACAGCTAGAATTTGTTGTGGGGTTTTTTTTTAATTGAATGAATATTGTGCCTAAACTAAGCTTCCTTTATGAGAGGCAAAGGCATTCTCAGATAATTCTTTTTCAGTAGATCCAAGATTACACAAATCTTTTCTTCTGCTGCCATTTTCCACAAGGATCACCCAGTTGCTGTTAGCAGGCATAGAGTCATAGAATGGTTTAGGTTGGAAGGGTCCTTAAAGCTCATCCTGCCATGGGCAGGGACTCCTTCCACTATCCCAGGTGGCTCCACGCCCTGTCCAGCCTGGTCTTGAGCACTTCCAGGGATGGGGCAGCCACGGCTTCTCTGGGCACCCTGTGCCAGGGCCTCACACCTTCACAGGGTAGAATTGCTTCCTAATATCAAATCCAAACCTGCCCTCTGACACTTTAAAGCTAGGAGTAGTTCCAGTCTGCTTTTTTTCCTTACTTGGAAGATCTTTGAGAGTTCACAGGACTAAGAAAAATCATTGGGCTGTTTTGCTTCAGTGACCCCTTGGTAGCCTTTGTGACCATTCATTAGTGTCTGGTGTTGATGGCTGAGGTGTGTCAGTGTCCTGTGTCCTGTCAGCTCTTGATTCTTGCTGTTGCCAGAAGTGTCAGTGTAGCAGGAGCTGCATTTCAAGCACCAGCTGCCAGAGCCATTTGAGGCAGTGATTACCCCGGATTTACCCTGATGCCAGTGCCAGCCCGTGGCTGTGGCTGCTGCATTTGGCTGGTTCTGTGTTGTTGTGGGTCAGCTGGGTTGTGTCCGTAAGTTCCTGTGGTGACAAACTGGTGACCATTTGTTTGCCAGTGTGTTACTCTCCTGCTGAAAAATAGTCACGGCGTAAGTAATCTGGGAACTGCAAACTGTGTTTGACATTCAGCTGGGGAAGGAAACTCTGCATTCAACTTCCTGTAGGTACCCCTGAAAGAATCTGTCAGCCTGGTGCATTATGAGTCTCCTTAAACTTGGCACAGATGGGGCTCAGTAATTCAACAGCGATTTACCTTACAAGTTCTGCCACTAAATAATTCTGCCTTTATTTGTCTTCGCATGTCAAAACCACTAGAGATGTACACAGTGTATATATTCTCTTTTATCTTCAATAAATACTGACATTTTGTGTACAGCTTCACTGGTTGTTGTGTGCCAAATACAGCACTTACCATTTTTGTCTTCCTCCAGGCCAAAGTCACAGGCAGCACCTTGAATGGCAAGAAAGAGAAAATGCAGGCTGAAGAAGGTGATAAGGAAAAATGGGACTTCCTGAGTTTTGCTGAGACCTGGACCCCAAATGGAAGTCTGGAAGATCCCCAAAATGAACTTTTATTTACACATGTAAGACTTGAAACTTTGTTTTTTCTGTTTCCTTTCATTTAAAAAAAAAAATGTAGCAGTCGTTTGCTTCAGCTTTCTGTGCATTTCAGACATTACTAATAGAGAAACAGCAAAAAAGTAGGAAAAAGTAATGTAAGTTCCATTTTAAAACTTGCGTGAGGTTGGGAAAAGTGTTCTGCAGGGGAAAAGTGTCAGCTACAGGCTTCTATGTTAAGGTGACCCACCCTCAGAATCAGATAAGACCAAGCAATTTCTGTTTAAATGACATCTTTGTGATTTGATTAATTGGACTGATATTTAAAATAGTATTTGAAAGCCTTTCCTTGAAATGGGCATCTTCACAAAAGGCACATAGCTTTACCGGTTCTGTGTATCTGGTTTCTGGTAGTGCTATTTCAGAATTCTCATGAGAATATTGGAAATACTGTTCTGAAATTAGGAGAGGAATGTTGAATTGCTTTTCCTGCTCACTGTTTGTTCTTAAAGCTATCTTTTCTTAAAGATATCTTTTGTTGAACAGTTTCTGATGCAGTCCTAAGTGGGGTTTAGAGGTCTTTTCCAGCCTAAGTGATTCTGTGATTCTGCATTCCTTTCCTCTCCCCTAGTTTGAAAAGGACAAACAGCATGACATACGTTCCTTCTTTTCCCCCAAATCCTCCACGGAGAAGAAACGCAAAAGATTTTCTGGTGATGAATTGTTCCATAATGATTCAGAATCTGCTGCAGTCACAAAAGAAGAGGATGCAGAGCAGAGCGATGAAAACCTGGATTGCACAAGGATAAGTGATGTGGATGCAATTTCTCATGAAGAAACTTGTGAACACGAAGCCAAAAGAGCAAGGAGCATAAGTGGATCTACCCCAGACAGCTCCAGTAATAAAAGGAAAACATCTCTGACTGGAAAAAAGCCTCCTTTGTTTGCAGAAAAAAACCATGAACTCCGTCCCGGTGGCTTAAACGCTTCGAGTGAAAGTCCAGCTTTAACTAAAGGCTGGCACTGCAGTGCTTGCACTTTCACCAACAGCGATCTGCTGCCCTACTGTGAAATGTGCCACTGCCCCCAGAGCAGTGACGGTGAGTAAGGGCTGCTGCAGAGCAAAACATGCATTTTGCATTTCACTGGTGATCAGGCTCAGAAATACAATCTTTTTGAACCTATGACTACACAGAAGTCCAGGAAAATGTAAAGAATTGTGTCTTCACATGAAAAAATCCCCTTCAAGTGATCCTCCTTAGTCTTGCTTTCCTCAGGGATCCTTTATATGAGTCTAGCTTGAAACAAGTGAAAAATTCCCATAAAATGTTAACAGGATATAAATTCCATAAGGAGGAATATATCCTCTGTTTTCTTTGCAGCAAATGTCCCTCTTCTCTTCCTTGAGGTTTATGGTTATTCTGAATACAATTAAACAGCAATATTTTTCTTTGCCTTTCAAAACTAAGCAATGTGGTATTGGTGTTTTATTAACTGGAGCGTTGTGTATTTGTCATGAGAGACGTTATCTGGAAAATATGGCTTTTCTTTCTCCAACAGCTCACAGTACATTTCTTTTACTAAATTTATTTAGGCTATCTGGAAAATTAATGAAACATTTTTCTTAATCTATGCCCATATTTGTCATCTCAAAGTTGCAAAGGCAGGGGTAAGGTTCTTTTAACTTCATTTTTTATTTATTTAAATCTCTGGGCTTGTTCAAGTAAGGACAACTTCTGAATTTCACAGCTATAAATCAGTGCCTGGAAAACTACTTGGTGTGTTTATGGTATACAGAACCTGTGTATAATATAGAATTGCTAACTGCATTATTTATTACACACATATTTTGACATTAAGCTGGGTGTGTGGGATTCCATAAATTAAAAGCTTTGTTCCATGTTTGTTCTCCCAGTATTAGAGTTAGCTCTGGCTCCCTAAGTGGTTGCACCATAATAAAATTAGAGAATGGAGTGGCATTGCTTTGTATTCCAGTGACGTGATCAGTCTCCAGATGTGCTACTAGGTACCTGTCGGGTAACACAAATCATCGCTTTTCTTGTCTCTTTGCCTTTAGGTGAGAGAAACTGTGAAGCTTCCGGGAGCCAGACTGAGGAAGGAGTGTCAGAGGAGCCCAGGAGAAATGGAGAGCGAGCAGAGGGCAGCGCTGAAGGCAGAAGAGGAGATCTGGGGGAAGTGGGGGCCCAGCAATCTCTTGAAATCAGAGAGCAGGAAACTCTGGGCGCTGAAAAGGAAGAAAGTGAAAAAGAGTGTGGAGAAGGTGAAGTGGGACTCTGAAAGAACAATTCTCTCCCACTGCGACACTGAATTAAATGCCCCTGGCATGAAAAACGGCTTTTAAATAAAAGCCTGCGCCTTTGAAACACAGACAGAAGTACAAACACCAGCATGGGACTTTTTCATTTTAGCCTGGGCCATTTGCTGAATTTTGATGCTGGATAGGCCCAGCCTTTCCACACAGCTCCCAGAGCTGACTGACTTCAGGGCTGCGTCAAACCAGCAGCTGGGAATCTGGGTGGTTTTACTGGAACTCAGGACAGACACAGGCAAAACAGATGATGGGTCATTCAGGAGAAACAGAAAAATAAAATACACAAATACCTTAATAGTTTACTGCTTGAGCTCCGCCTCTTGTGTTGTTCCGAAATTAGATACCTATTTAATATTACTTTTAATGTCAGAGTGGAATGAATGAAGAAAATCTTTAATGCAAACATTTTTTCTGTTGTAGATGCATCAGACACATCCCAAATATATGATGGGCTTATGTTTTGTGCAAGCAGGAATACTGATAGAATCCACCTCTATACAAAGGTAAACCTGAAATGTGCATGGTTATTGTCATTTTAAAATTACAGAGTCAAGTGTTGCCCTGTGAAATGTTTCTGTATGCTTTCCTTTGTTATGTTTCATGTAAAAGCATCAATATTTTTGTATTAGCTGAAATTTACAAAAAGTGGGTAGTTTATCATTCTAGTTCTTTTCCTGGATGGAATTAAGTAATAATTCCCAGATACAATTGTCTGGTTTGGGTTTTGCTGGGATTGGAGTTTCACTTTGCCAGATTCTGCAGAAGATCTGTTGAACGGTGAGACACTGGGGAATTCTGCTTTGACGCCTTCTCTCAAATGTTTGCGAATCACCAGTAAGTTCCTTGGCCAGGTGTACCCCCTGGGACAACTTATTCCTTTAAAAATGAAGTGGAGAACTTTTTCAGACATTAAAAAGAAGTCTGATAAACAGTATTCAAGAATTCTTATTTTAAATTGTAATGAAGTGGCATTCTCCTATCTACAATCATTCATTTCCCTTAGAATTCCGTCAAGAAGATTGTCATTTCAGTTTAATATAAGGCAGTTTGTGTGTCTGAACTTTTCGCAAAGAAAAAAACTCAGATCTATTAAAAGTTAAAATGTTCAGCCTTGTTACTTTTAGGTAGATTAATATGAATCATCTTTCTTGCCTTCATGCTGTTATCTCTGCCTTATTGTTAGTTCTGAAAAATTCTGACCTTGAGGGACTAAATTTAGTAGGAAGGGAGGAGAATTCACTTGAAACAGATTATCTTTCCTACATTGTGCTACACTGCATCTGTAAACAAAACGGTTTGCTTGTTTCATCTAGGATGGTGAACCACTGAATCATAATTTCATTCCATTGGACATACAGCTGGATAACTGGGAAGATTTACCAGAGACTTTCCAGAATAAAAAAAACCGTGCACTGGTAAGAACAAGTTCTGCTGGCACAGCAATATAGTACTTAATACAGAGGAAGTTGAATGACTTCTAAAAAAAATAAATGCAGGATACTTCCAGGCCTTGAGATACAGGCACAGTTTCATCAAAGCAATCTTATAGATGTTGATGTGAATATTAATTATGCAGTCTGTTACTCTGGCAAATTATTGTGCCTCCTGTTCCCATTGCAGTAGAAGGAATCAGGCAGGCATCATTTCATTTCTCATTTACAGGATTAGTAACTAACTTTCATAAGTCAGCGAAATAACTTCTTAAAGGTTATGAATTAAGTGGAGCACGCTCTAAATAAGAACGTTCTAGATTGTATCAGAGCTGCAGGCCTGAGCAGGCCTCCACTCTCACTCTCTTTGGTCTGCTAACAGTTTTCAAAGCAGTGTCAGGCACAGCTCCACGGAGACATTCAGTTAATGTAGGAATAAAGATCCCATTCACAATGGGGTTTAGAAGAACACTGCAAACCCACGTAGTCAAGTAAGGAAATCCAGATTTAAACTGGATGCAAAGTATTATCTGCTTAACCTAAAATCTGATTTTCTAAACAGAAAACTCGTGTAGGAACAAAACTGATTCTCTTTGTAGGTTTTCCAACAAGGCTGGAACTTAAATTTGTAGGAGAGATACCTGACTGATTCAACCAGCTCTTGTGTGAGGCAGCTGCTGAGTGGGTTCCACGGGTGGGGGTGAGGGTTTGAAGAGTTACCTGGAGGCTCCATCTCTGGTGGCAGGAGCTGTTTCCAGCCCGTGTGGGATGCACTAATCCATGGCACTGTTCCACTGTAGTTAGCTCTGTGCAGTCTGTCCTGCTGCTGACAGTCGTGTTCTCTGCCAGATCCTGAGGTTTGTGAAAGAATGGACTCATCTAACAGCAATGAAACAGAAGATTGTCAGAAAAAGTGGTCAGATGTTCTGTAGTCCCATTCATGCTGCAGAGGAGCTGTCTAAAAAGCAGTCGGTGGGCGGCAGCACAAAGAGGTATGTGGGGTTTGGTTTTAACTCCTCCTACTAATTACTGCAGAAAGTTTGATTAATTTAATGTAACCTTCAGTGGAATGATGCTGAGTCTGACCTGGACGTTCAGTGATTGCCTGTCACAGAGTGACAGAGGCAGCCAGGCACGCTGGTGAATCTGCTGGAATGGAAGTGTCTCCTTCCCTGCCCAGCCCTGTCCCCCACTGAGCAGCTGCTCTGGCTTTGCTGCACTGCATCTTTCAACATCTGGAACTTGCCAGGGGGTATTAAAGGAAAAACCCTGACCTCAGGACCACAACAGAAAAGTGAGGTCAAAGCATCTTGTTGTTTTCTCCACTTGGAAGCAGAAGTAAATCATTAGTTGCCATCAGTTAGATGTTTTATTTATAATTCACGGCCAACTCTAACCCTTTCCAGTTCTTGTTTTTTCTTTAAGCAGTTCTGTTCTCTGTGGATGACATCTCCCAAAACTGTTGCTCTCTTTGCTGAGTGTCACTGAAAGTGCTGGTGTTTGATCATTGTTAAAGCCTAAATGTATCTTGGATTTATTTTCTTCCCTTTTTCTGATGTGGTCTTCCCTGACAGACATTTGCAGCCTCAGTGCTGTCACTGCTATGCACAGAACCTGTCATGCAAACCATCTAAAACCTTCTTATCGCCCCCAGTCCCTACTGTCACATTCCTCAGGGTGACTCTGTTTTGGTTGTAGGTAAGAACTAATAGATAGTTTGTAATTCCAGTAATATAAGAAGCAGGGGGTAGTGTTTGTTATCCTCTTGCCTGATTGTGTCCTTCTATAAAGTGCAGGAAAAATCTGTGAATGGTGTTAGAAAACCTACCAGGACCTACAGCAGCCTTGTAAGGCGGTGTGCAGGGTTTGGCAGATGTTCAGTCCACACAAATGTCCTCAGAAGAAGCTGTCTGAATAGAGGTTTCTGTGAAGCAATTTTTTTACCTAAGAGCAGTTGTGTTTTACAGGTTTCACATGGAAATAAAGAAGGGAGATCAAACATAACTGACGGAGCAAGAAGTCCTGCAGAGCTTGTAAAGCTTCCTGGATTATCCGGGGTCACTGAGATTTCACCTAATTGAAACAAAATGCCTTTCAGGTTTCACTGTCAGGCAGTATCAGATTGCTGCCATTTTTTAATTGTTATACACAAACCGAGTTACCTGTTCACTGGTCGAAATTCAGTTTTAGAAAAAGGTATTGCATTTAATATAGAGGTATATGAAGTACATTTTCCCAAACTTTCTTCACTTCTCAACCAGAAAATGAGGAGTGTTTGAAGAGAATACGCTGTTCCAATCCTGCTGCAGGCCAGAGTGAATGTTCTTGGGGGGAGATTGCTCCCTTTGCTGACGGGATTTGTCACTCAGGTATGTGACCAGGGAGGATGTGGCAGCAGCCTCGCTCTCCAAGGCCAGCAGCAGCGGGGGCAGCGTTCGCCTCATCTCCAAGGAAATGGGGGCTTCCCTGGACAAAGGAAGTGCTTCTCCTGAACCGTCCTCAAAGTAGGTTTATTAATGCAGTAGGATGATTAAGTACTTTTGCCACATTTTTTTTTTATGGTAGTAAAATAATTTGCTGTGAGTGTCTGCTTTGCTGAAGTACAGTAGTTAGATAAGAAACTTGCTGTAGTGCTAATGAGCTCTGTTTTATTCCTACAACAATTTAGATTTCATCTGTTGTCTGCTGACAGAGCTGCTAATTAACTGAGTCTGACTAAAGCAAAACAAGAGAATAGTTACATGATTCAGTTAGCTCAGCCCTCCTGTGAGGTCAGCATCAAATTGGGGACACAAAATTTGCTTCTATTTTGCCTCAGAATTTAAAAAAGGGAGCAATGAAGTGAAAATTCCAAATAGAAATTGCCCTTTTAAAAAATTTTCTTGAACAAGCACTGTGTATCCTACGTTGTTTTGAGTAGGAAATTGATAGGGAGTCATGAAGATTGTAAAGAGAAACCAGGATCTTTCCTTTGACTTTATTACTTCTGTTAAAGAGGGGGCTGAAACATTTTACTTTTGTATGTGTATATGCCTGATATAAAGCAATTCTTTCTGAACACAGCATTATTTCAGTTAATAATGCAGTGTACATGTGTAAGTGTAGTAAGACGTGCAAAGAAAAATCTGCCTCGTTATATTGCCAGATTTAAACAAAATATTGCCAGATTTTGTTTAAATGGAAACGTAAACCAAGTAAAGGATTTGCACTGTGCAAGTATCAATCTGAGCAAGGTATTAGTTCAACTAAAATGATTTTTCAGAACATAAAACCTACCTAATGGAAATACACAGTGCATAAACCCCCCTGATTTGGGCTGAATGCCTCCTTTACCCACTGCTGTACTTTGTTCTGCAGGTTGCTTTCGGAGACGGGAAGAGATCCCTCAGCCCTTCCTCCAGGGCAGACGGAAGGCGGAGGCTCCTCCCTGTCCAGAGGGTATCTGCAGGCCCTGGACAGGCAGGGGACCCCGCTGTGCCTCAGCTGCCAGCAGCCCACAGCACAGCCCGAGCCCGGCTGCGCGCGCCGCGCCTGGGACATGCGCTTCTGCTGCCTGGCCTGCCAGGAGGACTTCTCCATCCGCTCCAGCCAGAGCTACCTCCGCGCCAGCGTGTTCCGCGTCGAGCACGGCGTGTGCCAGTGCTGCCAGCACAACGCCCAGGAGCTGTATCTCAGCGTCAGGGATGCGCCCAGGAGCCAGAGGAAGCAGCTTCTGGAGAGCTCCTGGATGTCTCACCTTCCCCTTGGGCAGGTGCTGGTGCTGGGATTTCAGCAGTAACAGCTGATCTGTGTGTAGAGAGCTGAGACAGCCAAAAATGTTCTTACAGATTTCTGTAAGACAGAAAGTTAACCTAACACCAACAACAGAACAAGAGAAAACAAGTCCTTAAAAACAATCAAATTAACTAAATCCCATTGTCTTCTAACACCTCTAAAAGGCACAGGCATCAGAGCCGATTCTGCGGGGGTGGGTGTACAGCCAGGGCTGGGTGAAAATGTGTCAGCTTCTTACAGTTGTTGCTTGTCCAGTGGGAGTAACTGAAAAATGCCAAGGCTGGCTTTCCTTATCTTGATGAAAACTATAGACGGCTACTTCCCAGAATGTCCTTGTTGCTGCAGTAGGAGGTGGATGCCGCCGAGGAGTGTCTCACCCCGCCCCGTTCTCTGTGTGCTGCAGCTGAACGAGATGATCAGGAGCCCGGCGGAAGGGCAGTTCTGGCAGGTGGACCACATCCAGCCCGTGTACAGTGGAGGAGGCCAGTGCTCCCTGGAGAACCTGCAGACGCTGTGCACAGCCTGCCACAGGGAGGTCAGTGCCTGGAGCTGGGAATCCTGACCCTCTCACAGGGAACAGTGCTTGGGCTCCTCCTCAGCCCTGTTCCCACCTCTGCAGAACCCGTGCTCACAGCCTCTCCCTCCCACACAGCCAAGGTGGAACGGCAGCATTAAACTGTCACGCTCTAATAGTTTCCTCTGGATTTGGGGAAATGATGCCTTAATAAACATTTCCATTTCCTTGTGCTGTCTCCTGTAAAGTTAGGCTGGAGTCTTAACTGTGGGCTAATGCTTTGCACTGGGCATGGTGCTGCCAAGTATCAATGCTCACTGAACAGACCTGTCTCTCTCTTTTGCAGAGAACTGCAAAACAGGCCAAGGAAAGAAGCCAGCTGAAGAGAAGGTCTTTAGCTACAAAGTATGGCTGTGATATCACCAAATTTTTCGTGAAGAAGTAAAGAAGTAAATTTTTCGTAAAGAAGTAAATACATTTTGTTTTGATACGGTTCTGAAACCAATATAGTTACAGTTTTCCTCTTGCACAGATTTAACAGAAATCTCTGTATCCTGCTCTTGGTAGAGAGTAGAAAATAAGGAATTAAACCAAAGAAATAATTTGTAACAGTGACTGTCGGATTGCATCCAAAATACTTTTATCATCATGGTTTCTTATGGCCCTGGTTTACAGCTGAATTTCTGTGTGTAGCTTTAATGCCATTTTGAAGCATTACGGTTTCCTCATGCAGGGTAGTTAGGGCTGCAAGAATTTAAGGAAGTTCTGTTGAAACTGCTGTTGGTGTTGCAGGGTTCACCTGTGTTGGGAACTTTATGGACCTAGAAGATATCTTAGTTTTAATTCTTTTCATTGTTCATATACCAAAACCACAGAATAAAATACAGCAACTATGACAAAAACTAGCACGAGTGAGTGATTCGCCTCCTCTAGTGCTGCTCACCCACTGACGGCTGACTTGTGGCAGGGGCCTGACTTCGAGGACTTTGGCATTTAGAATTGATGTCAGTTGAATTCTGTTTTTACTTAAACCAGCTTGTGTTAAAATGTTACTCAGGATAAGAACCATTAAATATTCGCAATTATCTCATCAAAGGTAGTTGCTGGGAAATGCTACAGTCCAACTCTCCTTAACGAGATTGCAGAGATGCTGGTAATTTTGGACTGCTTACCTGGCTTTCTTTACACTTACTTTAAATAAATACAGTTCTTTTTCCTGGTTATTTTTTACTGCTCTGTCTCTCCTCACCCCTTGAATGCTGTAAGGCAGTTGTAAGCTCACAAAGCACAGCTGTGCACAGCGTATCATCTGAAAGTGCAGGGCTGCAGTTTCAGCTACAGCTAGTTCAAATAAGCTGAGAAGCTGAGTTATCCTTCTGAGAAAAGTCCTTAAAGTTGTAACTCTTGAACCAAGAAACGGACTGTTTAAGACAAGGTAGTTGCATGAGTGCACCATTTTCTATTCAAGCTAACAGTACCTGAGCTGTGTTAATGATGTTTGTGGTGCCTGAGCATGATAAAGGAATCGTCTCCAGCAGTTTACCGGACCAGGCAGGAACAGCCTGATAGCCAAGTGTGAGAGACTCAAGTTCATGGAGCCTTCACAAGAGTCCACACTGCAGTGTAACATTTCATTAGCGAGGGGGAAAACGAGGGTACTGGGGAAGAAGCTTAACTTAAATTTTACTGTATCAGTAAATCAGGAATTGCCTGGTGTAATTCCTTTTAAGGAAGCCACAGTTACAGCAGCTACATGGGACTTTATTGTACTTACCCCATTGTCTGAGGAAACCCACAAGCAGCCTGGAAAACAAGGTCTGTGACAAGACTTTACCTTGTTAACTCTCCTTCATCCTGAAAAATGTATTTCTACTTCACAGAACTTTATGCAAGGAAAAGACTCTGGTCCCTGTCCCCTCCAAGGAGTTTTAGGGTAACACCTGGGATCCTACTACTGACAGCAGAACTCAGCTCTCTGTACTCGCTGTAGTCACAATGTCCTTCCTGGGTCAGAGCATGCAAGGAGAGCATGGAAAAGCATGGGAATACTGAGAGCCAACATAAGTTCATATTTATTGAGTAATGTCCACAATACTGTAGCTGTTTGTACATTTGTAAAGTAATGCTGATCTTCTGCTGATTCTCATTCAAACAGACGAAGGTCACTGTAAAGCAACATTGGCACATATGGGGCGAGGGGCCAGAGGTGACAGAGCTGTCCCCTCCTCTCCCATCGGTGACACAAGAGCTCAGGCCTCAGCAAACACCAGCACGATGCTCACAGTGAGACACCCCCAGGGTGTCATTTCCATACAGCTTTGGCCCTTGCACACAGGGAAGGATATGAACTATCCCAAATGTATCCCAACCCCTCAGTGATCTGCTGCAGCCTGTCAGGCAGGCTCACTGTCCACTCAGTTCTGTCTGGGAGAAGTGACGAGATCTGTTTGGACAACCAATGCCAGGAGAGCTTAGCACAAACTAGAGAGTGAACTGTACACTTTAAATAAAAATAAGGATATTTTAGAAGTACTTAAAACAGTGATTAACCAAAAAATACTGGGCTCTGTGATTATGATTAGTAATAAATATAAATTACTTAATGTTTATATATATTGATTTAAGTAGACTAATGTCACTTGATAAAGTCTGATCCTGAAGTGTAAAGCAGCACATTCTGCATGAATTTCAACATGAATATTTGCACACAGCCCATCCAGGTCCATAATTAAGCTAATGCAAAGAAATTTGGACAGAGAGTTTGAAACCGCTCCTGAAGCCATTCCAAACCTCGGAGATGAGTTGCTCCCGCCAGCCCTCACGGCGGCCAGTGCAAGTCCTTGGGAAGCAGCGCTCCGGCGCAGAGCACCAGTCCCTGTGCAGCGCTCCCTGCCCGCGGGAACGAGTCCCCCGCCGCCCGGGGGCACACGGGCTGCGCGGGCCGGCTCAGAAGAAGGTGGTGTCCGCAGAGAAGGCCCCCGCCAGCCGGAAATCCTCGCGGGTCAGGACGCTGTACATGCGCTGCGGCAGCGCCTTGGAGTAGGGCGCGGGCCGGGGCACCGAGGTGCGCAGGATCACCTCCCGGCCCGTGGGCGGGGGGAACTCCGACTGCACCCCCTGCCTGCGCTCCTCCGAGCGCCGCAGCTCCTCCTCCAGCGGCGGCACGGCGGGCACCTGCGGGAAGAGCACAGCCACAGTGACACGGCAGGCTGCCGCCTCACTGCCATTCAGGAAACTCTTCTCAAGAGCAACAGAGGAAGATTAGAAATGGGGAACACATCAAGAGGCTTTATGTGTACACAGCAAAGCACTAATGGGATGCTAGGAAATAAAGCGAACGTAACCAGATGGAAGACCCCTCACGTGGATGGTGAAGCTCTGCCTAGATGAGGTTCCCGATGTTGCTGCAGTGTGAAGCAAGGGCTGTGACCGGAGGAAATGGCCCCTTCTCAGGCAGGGTGCTCTCCTCAGCTCCCTGCGGCTACAGGAGGCCAAAGCAGCCTCTCTTCACAATCATCAGTGCCACTGCTGCAGTCCTGACAGCCACCTGCCTTTTCAGGCTCCAGCAGTACTGGGGGATGAGCTTTGCACGGCCAGAGAACCTTGCTGAAATCACTGCAGAGCGAGTGAGACGCTGCACACTCCCCACGGCTGCTCACTGCCTCAGAGCCAGGCAGCAGCACCACTAATGCAAGGGCTGGCATGCCCTGTAAACACTCCCTAAGCACAGACACCCGTGGATACACACACCCCCACCGACACCCTCAGAGGGGCCTTCCCAATTCACACATGCACAGCTCCACACTGGCACCGTCGCTGAGGAGTGGCAGAAGCCCCTGGCTGCCTCTCGTGCTCTCTCTCCTCTGCTCCCACCCCGCTCCCAGGAACGGGGGACCCAGCCCTGCTTGGCGCTGCAGGCTCTGCCCCAGAACCCACCAGGGACAAGTGCCACGTGTGCCCACATGAACAGCTCGAGGAAACCAACAGAGAGGATGTTCCCTGTGCTACTTCACACAGCTACCCTGCTTCCTTCCCAAATATCTCTGTCCAGAAAGTTCCAGAGCTTCAGGAAGTACTAGTGTTGGGAATGCAGCATCCAGCTAATTGCCCATCACTGCCTCCCCCCAGAACATCAACAAACAGTGGTGGCAACAGAGAAGAATGTAAAGGCATGGCCACAAATTTCAGCATCAGAAAATATCAATACTCACTTAAGAAATGTTTTTTGTTTGGTTGGGTTTTTTTGTTTTGATACGGTTTTTTTAATTAAACATTTTTCTCTCTTTTCACTACATGTTATTAGGCTCTAAAAATAAAGTGTGAATGCAGAAAAACCATTCTGGAAACACAAAGTTATTTTTATGCTCAACATGTGAACACCAGTACAGACTAAATCTGGCTGCTGCACTGTATCTACCAGAAGGTTCAGCTCTATGCAGAGAAGATGAGAGGGAAAGGAGGGACAAAGTCGGTTACCTCATCAGAAGATTCAGTCAGCTTGGAAAGGGATGAGAAAAGAACCAGTGATGAAAGGCAGAAACAAAGGCAAGTCAGAGGTGACTTACAAGAGGTTAGGAGGAGACTGCAGGTTTAAGAGACATCATGCACTCTACTTCCAAGAACATGCACTGGCTATCGGAATTCTCCTGAGAAAACTCGAGAACAGAACACGTTATACACAGCTCAGAGAGGAGTCCAGGTTCAAAATGTAATGGACAAGGAATTCATCCCACTTCTGTTTACCAGCCAGCTCTCTACTGAAACAACTCATGGCAGGTTAAACACAAAGGGGGATTTGGAGCCAGTTGGTTCCTCTCCCACTATCTTAACGCTGACCAGTTACTACTGGGAAATATCTGTAACCCTACTTTAGTTACTGGTGTTTCAAAACAAACAAAACCCTAGAAATTTGCAGGCATCCTAAGGCTAGAAACTAACTCAGCTTTGAAAACACTGCCTCTGTCTTAAAGAGGCAAGTGCATACATACGTGTGCATCACTTACAGGGCACAACCTTGGGCTTTACAGGAAAGTCTGTAAGGGTGGCTGGCTGGCAGGTGCAGATTTGCAACCACACTTTCCCTAGAGACTGGAAGAATAAAAGAAATGTTCTGATTTTCATTCCTCAGAATAACCATGGTCTGTTTTCAGAATGGTATTTTTTATGCTGAGTTGTAAAATACAGATTATTACAAAAGGATCGATACCTTTAAAGTGTTTAACAACCAATCGCAACATTTTTCCAGCAATTATTTCCAAATTTTTGGAAATTTCAGGCTGCTACCTTGTTATTACCACTGTAGTTAAATTTGAGTTAGAAAATCTGATGCTATGAACAGGTGTAATTCTGACAAAAACTGAAGGCTGATTGATTTCCTCATGTCAGTCCATGAGGTTTGGAAATCAATACTTTCAGGCTAATTATTCCAAAGACCACTTAAGAGAAAAAGGCAACATTCATATCACTACCAGCAAGGGGAGGGTCTCCAGAAAACAGACACAACACTGGCAACAGGTAAACTGAATGCAGAGTCCTACTGAAAAAGAACTGAAACTTCCTAAGCATGCAGGTTTCCACAGGAGGAATCTTGAGTATTCCAAGCATAAGGCTCAGTTTAAGAAGTTGCTCCTTGTAAAATATGTAATATTATGACCAGTTTCTCTACATTCCTATGTGAAACAATCAACACTTGATCTTGCTGCTGTAAGGCAGAAATTCCTCTGGCGTTAATAGCATTGCTGCTGTCACCAGGTTTGAAGTACATCAAGCATTACTGACACCTCTGTCTACCCAGCTGGCTTCAACTGTTTAACGTCCCAGCTCACTCACTCTTCTTTGGTCTTCCAAGGTTCTGTTACTGCCCAAATCATGTTGAACATCACAGCAAACACCTCAAGCACATTTGTGACAATACATGCAGATAGGCAGACAAAATACACTGGCCCCATATGATAACTCATTGCCTCATTCTGGTTAAATCAGAAGTGTCTGCAGAGCGACCCCGAGCTCTCTCTTACCCTCTGAGCATTCACAAACAGCTTGTGAATGATGCTGCCAGCAGGTCCTCTTCCTGCACCAACAACTGACACTTCCGGCTGCTCCAGGAGACTGTTGACAAATCTGATGGAACAAATGGTTGAAAAGGAAAAAGGAGTGTTTAATCCTCGGCCAGATCCAGTGTGCTGATCTAAACCCAGAGCCGTTTCCCGTGCCAAGGCCTTCACCAAGCATCATTTGCTCAGGGTGGGAACTGGCAGATTCTCTTGGTTCTCTATTGTAGAAGTTTAAGGAAAACGTTCTCCTCTCAATTAGCCAAGAATGGAACCCAGGCTCCTGAAGCAGATGTATAAAATCAACAGGAAAGCCTCCATGGTGTTGGCCGTGCAGAAGCATTAACAATGGGACAATTTTCTTTAGCACAAAGGTATTGCTCTGGTCACACACGCACTGCACAAATGTCATCTCTCCCTCCCAGCACAGCAGCAAGAAGTTAACTTGGCTTTTGTAACGTATTAGTCATCCTGAGCAGCAAGTAAATAACCTGACAGCAGGTAGTGATGCAAGGAACATTCCTTGTCACTTCCCATTCACAGCTCCTCACTGATATGATTCACATCACCAGGGACACAAGAATAAGAAAACAACTGTGGAAGGGGCTATTTCATTCCACAATATTTATAGAAAATACTAAATGTCTAGTCCTAGTTTTACTGCAATGGTAACAGAGTTCATCAAATATACCTTTTATATACACACACACACAAAAATTTAGTCCCCAGTACTGTCAAGATAAAACCAAATTCTATTAAAAAATCCCCAAGATCAAATGTTTTCAAAGAAACGCTTAATTGGAGGAGCACTGAGGGTACCCACACACATCATGTCTAGATAGTCTAGTGACAGGGATACCCAAATGTGATTCCTAAGTATTTCTCTACTCTCACGATTTCCATCTGTCCTAAGCTTTGAAAGTACAAACAAGAGCGTCAGAGGAAAGACAAGACAACACAGTGAAAAATAAGAATTTTTAAAAAACAGTCACCTTTGTAGATCTTCTTTCTCCTCTTCATTTTCACATTTCTCTACCCCAAATTTTGCTTTGAGAGACCTTGCCCTGGCAATGATGGCTTCCACACTCATAATCTGAGCGATGATTTCCTGCAAGAGTTTAATAAATGGGAAAATTAAAAAGATGTTCTTTTAACATTCCCATGAACAGTGCAAAAGTCTATCAGGTTTTCAGCCCCAGCCACTACAAAAGCCTTACTTCCAACTTCTTGTCCTCTGGACTGGGGAAGCGTAGCACTTTGCTGGAATGGGATATTATCTGCTTAATAATCTTCTTAACTGAAGATATATCTTCTAGTGCTTCTATTAGAAGGAAAGAAACAAGGTCGTAATTATTGCATCACTGTTCCCCTTTAAGTATCTCAATAATTTATTAAACATTATTTACCTTCATCCTTTACCTTGAGTACAGCTGCATGGATGATGCAAGGCAGGAGATGCCTTGCGAGGTCAGCTGGTTTCTGAACTGCAAGGTAATGAAGCACCTGCAATATTAGAAAATTTCATGTTTCAGTGATCTAAACCACTTCCCAAAGATAAGGTTAACCAGGAGAGATGAATTCACAAGAATGGAACAGCACTGTAAGACAGGAGTTGGTAGGCAGTCTTACATGAACCCTCAGTGATTAATGCGTACAGTCCCAACAGGTCAGAATGAAACTAAAAATAATTACATGTTAGCAAACCGAAGTGTTCCTAACACATGGGCAGGTAAAAATCTGGTTTATTTACTAATAATTCTTTCACTAAAAAGAAGTATCTACACAACATTGGGTACTTTTAGGTACTTCAAACACCCTCCAGTACAGCAGCAGGAATTCCCAATCAACCCTAAGCCAGGCATGAGACAGTTCAGCAACTCCGAGGGCACAGTGCAAGGCCTTGGCAGGGTTTAAATGCTGCAGGGGAGGAAGGAAGAGTTGCAGGGGAGGAAGGAAGGGCTGCAGGGGGAGGAAGGAAGGGCTGCAGGGGGAGGAACGAAGGGCTGCAGGGAGCATCACAGCCCAGAGTGGCACCAGCCCCAGAGCTTTCACCTTCTCAGCCTCCCTGGTGTCATCGAAGAGCCTCTTCTGCCGCCGTGCCGGGACTGGCTTTGCCGTCTCCCAGGCCTCCACCCACATGTTGCTGGGAATCTTCATCCGGGCACTCAGCTCACCCTTGATGACTTTATTCCCCTTCTCATCAACCACCTCCTCCTCGATGTAGTCCCGGGGCGAGTACCACCTCACAAAATCCTCCAGACAACAGCCAGGATTGGCTGCCTGCAGGGAGGAGAGGACAGAAAATCTGTTCCTGAAAAATCCTATAAAAACACGACAGCCTGGGTAGGAGGGCAATACGGTTTAGTGGGCAGAACACAGAACAAGAGACAAAACTCAGGGAATTCTTCTGTCCACAGACTCCAAACTGTACAGCAGGACAGAGACCTGGGAGGGTGAGGGTTTAAAGCAAGACCATGGCAAGGGGTAAAACCCACAGCAGCAGCAGCAACAAAACCAACCCACAAAATACACATTCACTGCATTCATCAGTTATGTCAGGAAAGCTCAAAATTATACTGTTAAGATTCTACCTGACACATGCAATAAATAGGAATTTTCCCTAAGCTTATCCCATTAAAGACTAAAAGAATCACTGGGCTGCCTAAGCCTGCCTTCGGCACTGACTTTCCATCTTTTAACACTCCAGTGACAAAATTCACCTTTTCTTCCTCTTTTAAAAAGGAACTTAAAAAAATCTTCCCCAAACAAAAATAACTTCATTTTTCATAGATGCAATATCAACACAATTAACTACATCCATAGGTCCAGAACATAAAAGGAATCCCAGTTTTCTATTTGATGTACCTATGAAGAGTGCACTCGTGCTTCAAATTATGGTTCTGTAATTTTACTTTGAGATTTAAGATTCCTTGCACCATAAAAATAAAACTTCTACATACACCTAATATGCCATGAGTCACTGTTAATAAACTGATTATTGTTATGTTATAAATACTCTAACTGTACAGCCCATTATATCCTTTTACCATAAACACTGCAATATTTAAAAAGATACATATGACTATCTCATTACAGAATCTCCAATCTTTTCGGTGTTGAGCTCCTGTGATGACAGCAGTGGATGTGCTCTTAGCTCCCTCTGCAGAGCTCAGACAAGAAATGGAACAAATTACCCACAACCACAGCTAGTCCTGTCCCAACCTGCTGAGCAGCTGTTTTAACTCACAACTGATCAATTGTATGTTTGATGTGGTTTTTCCCTTCCCACAGACACTGTGTAAATTCACTAGGGTGTTACAGCATAAGAGACCGCAACGTCATAGATTTTGAAATGTGCCCAGAGTTTTACCAAAAGGTTTTTATTTTCAGACTAATTGGAAACTGTTTTGCAGGGGGGGAAAAAAAGCTTAGAAACCCTCAGAACTGTCCAACACAAGCAAGGGACACAGTTTAATTAAGAAGCAAGCAAGCTAATCCCACAGAAGTGCCCCACGGCGGTACCTTGAAAGACTCCATGTCGGAGAGCAGGCAGGCGCTCTGCATGCGCGCCCGCAGGTGAGCGCCCTCCGCGGAGGTCCCCAGCTTCGCCAGCACCTCTGACTGCTCCTCCAGCAGGTCCTCGGTCATGGGGGCCGGCTCCTGCGGCACGGAACACACGCGGTCACTCGCGGAACACACGCGGAACACACACAGACACACGCGGTCACACACGCGGTCACAGACGGAACACACACGGTCACACTCGCGGAACAC
Source organism: Pomatostomus ruficeps (assembly GCA_013400735.1). Taxonomy (NCBI): domain Eukaryota; kingdom Metazoa; phylum Chordata; class Aves; order Passeriformes; family Timaliidae; genus Pomatostomus; species Pomatostomus ruficeps. The sequence goes on from VYZT01000615.1 coordinate 421,437, forward strand.
ACACGGAACATGCGCGGAACACACACACGGTCACACACGCGCGGTCACACACAGCCTCTCCCGCACTCAGCGCTTCGCAGGGGGGCAGAAGCAGGAAGCTCTCTCACACCACAAGTTCATTCTACTTCGTACTCAAAGGAAATAATCACAACTCCCTACTGCTTCAACAGCTCAGCCTCCAGCTGTGCATCTGAAGAGGACACTAACAAAGAGAAGCTAAACAGAAAATAACCTGGGAACCAAGGAACGGTATAAGGATATGGTGCTAAAATGCCAAAATCCAAATGAAATCCAGGAAGTGTTTGACTGGCACAACTTTGCTGAGATGGACGAAAATCTACCCAAAGCAATGCAGAATTTTTGCTGTTGATACTGTCAGTACATAATTAATTGAGAACACTTTGCCTGACTACTCTCTGCTCATATGTTTTACCTAAGCAAAGCGACATTAATTAAAAATAATTTCTCTCAGAAGAATGAAAACCACTGCATTCTTCGCGCATGGCTGATTTCAAACTACTGTCTGTGACAGCACCAGTTCCTATTTCATCCCTGGTCACTCTGCAGGAAAGCCTGCTGGGGTCAGGTAACATTTCCAGTTGTTTGGTGATAAACCTGCTTCAGAGAATGGCACCAGTGTAATGACTATGGCCTTTTAGATGAGACCTGAGAAATTATATAAAAAACAAATACAGCAGGAAAGCTGATCCAGTACTCTGCAAAGTCAGGCAGAATCTCCATGGTGGAAGGATCACAGCAGTTCCTATTTTACAGGAAAGAAAGTAAGGAGGGGATGGAAGATGCCTCAGGAACTGGAAATAAAAAGAACCCCAAATTTAAGGTAGGCAAGGAAGCTTAATTCTTGTTTAAAAATATTGTTTGGAGTCAAATTTGGTAAGGACACTCACTCTCCAAACAAAGAGCATGTGAGATTAACAGCCTCCTTAAGTTTTAAAAACTAAAAACAAGGTCTTAGGCCAAAAACACTCAGCAATTTCAACAACAGACAAGGCTGTAACCTGCAAACTATTCACAGTTTGACAATCCTAGCTGTGAGCCACGTTCTGGGTACTGTACTGCACACCTGGCTCAGCTCCTGCTCCCTCACCTGTGTTATTGGAACGTAGAGAGGCTCTCCTGGATGCAGCAGCATCAGTTTTCCGTGTGGATGCAGACGACCTTCTGGTTTTAAGTTTACAGACTCTTTGCCGCCTTCTTTTGCTCCTTTCTTGCCATTTTCCTGTCCATTTCCTTTAAGATCTTCTGTGTCACTTAGACATTCGAAAAATTCCTCTTCACTGTCACTCCACGATTCCCAAGACTTGCCAAATTCTTTTTCCTTGTCAGGGTTGTCTCCAGAGTGGTCTCCTCCTTTTGCACTATCACCAGAAGCACCACCAGGTGAACGATCACACATGCTCCCCCTTTTCCCCTCATCTCTTGCTTTCTTCCTTTCAATGCAACAATTTAACATCTAACAAGTTAAAGGAACAAAAAGAATAATTGTTTAGCAATTACTTTCCTTATGAAACAATCATACAGAAAAACTTAGAGAGTCACTGAAAAGGTCTTACAAATTCTAAAAGACAACAATTTCACGGAACTTGTTGCTATAACAAAAAACTTCTCAAGAAAATAATTCCACACCCAAAAAAACCAAGCACAACTATATCTACAACAACAATATATTTAGCTAATAATTGCCATAATTTTGACAGTTTCCTTAGGAGAAAAATCGTTCTTAAATTTGGGATATTTACCTGAAGTTTCTGATGCAGTAAACAACATCTCAGATCTGGAGAGCCATAAGCTAATCTAACAAAAGGTAGAAGTGTAACCATTATCAATTATAAAGTTGAATCTTTCACACACACGTGGTCTTAAATCACATGAAATCTAAAACAGGGACAAATACCCACATTGAACCCACCCCCACCATTTCAACTACACAGCTCTTCCATTGTTTCAGTAGACAAGCCCAGAATTTAAGCTATATATATTTCCTATTTCAGGAGCTCAGAGATCACTCACACTAGTATGAAACACCCTGCACTTCCTGGTCAGTTTTCCAATGGGAAGTTGAAAAGTAACTGTTTTCTAACAGGAATTAAGCATCTTTGACTGCACTTTTAAAACTGCAGTGATACAGTGGAGTGACTGCCATATATTTCAGCTTCTATTTTACCTGCTAGTGTAACCATTTCAAAGTACAAACTGGTGATTAAATGGAGAGTCCACCACATTAACAAAAATCCCCAAAACCCAACCAAAACACCACAACCCTAAAAGCAGGATATGTGATTGCTCTGCCTCATCCTGAGAGAGCCCTGGGTTGGGTCTGCCACAAGCTCTGCTGCCGCAGACACAACCTGGCAGGGCTGGAACACCTGAAAAGGCCGTGGCACCAGCAGGACCTTGGAACAGCTTCCTTAGGAGAGACGTGAGACTACACCACAGGAAGGCTTTTTCCCCACCCTCCTTCACACAGTGGAGTGAATCTCTAAGCTGAGCTTCCCCAGGCATCTTGAAGTTTTCAAAGGAGGGCACAGATGCTTCTCCCTACTCTCTGCCCTTTCTTGCATTAAGGAAGTAGGGTAAGAAAAACAGAGATAGCATTTGCAATTAAAAAACCCCAGAACTGTATGTTTCGAAGTCGCAGTGACCTCACTCAGTTCCTGGAACAAAGTAACATTTTCTATGACCAAGGAGAAGCAACAACAACAAATCTTACCCTGGAATAAGGTAGTTGTTCTCCCATCTGTAACGCATTTCCAGCACAAACTCTTGCCAAAGATGAGCCACTCCTTTGACTCCTCCATGGTAGAAGTTTATCATACAAAGACATAAAGCTAATTTGTATGTCAGACTGTCAGACGGAGCAGACTTAAACTGACTGAAGAGATTCTAGAGAAGAAATAAAAGAAAGCAAGAAATACAGAAACAATGGCATTGTTTTCCAAAACCATGTGATCTCTTTCTTCTTTGTCAATGTAAGTGGCTAAGCAACATTTTAAGCTTAGAAGATACCAAACACTACAGTCTTTGGAAGCAAAAAAAAATTAGAAGGAAACAGAAATCATCACTATTTCTATCTAGAGATCCCACAAAGGCAAACTTTTCTTTCCAAAAGTTAACTACTGCAAGATGTAGGGCAAGCACAGCAAAGTCTGTATAAACACACACTCAAAATCGCTTTCTCTCTTGTGTCAGGCAGCAAAACTTACATAATCTTCATTCTCTGGAGGAGGATTGTTTCCTGCTGAAGTGCTGGTTCTGTTTTCAAACCCGTCTGCAAGTTTGTCGGCAGCATCAGGAAATAAGAACTTGAAGAAAAAAAAATTAACCTTCCATCAGTATGGTATTCCTGCTTTTCCCACTTTCTCCATGCAGTTACTGCTGGCTCCATACCAGTAATCCCTATAATTAAAACTGTTAGCAGAGTTCAGAAATCAGTTTCAGTCCACTTACAGTACACAGACTTGTAACAACTTGGGCTGTCTCAAGAAGCTGACAGATGCAACCCAAACACTGGAACTGGCATCAGATACCTGCAAATCTGCCACAGGCTGTACACAAATACATCAGTGCAGGCAGTGCATGTGCTCTGTGAACCCCACGGGCAGGGACAGCTCACTCACCAGCAGGATGGTGTTCAGCACATCATTGCTCAGGGGAGACTCGTCCACACCTCTGTGCTTGCGGATCTTTTTCTTGGCACTGTGGACCATATTTGTGACTGACAATTTGTGGATGGGGACTGGTGCTGGCTCTGTGAGCTTCGACAGCGCGTGAGTGATATCAGCAACCTCTGCCAAATAAAATAAAGGCAATCTGAACAAAATAAAAAAAACCCCAAACACTAGACCATGTCTCTTCAAAAGTACACCAGTCTTATTCAGTCTATTCACCTCGTATTGATTTTGAAGCCCTTGTGAACCAGAGCTACAGCTCTGCTGGCAGGTTCCATACCTGACATTCACTGCTCTTAGCAAATACAAGCAGCAGCAGGAGGTCACAAATGAGTCACAGACGGTCCTTGATTTAATTCACCAAATAAAATCCAGACTGAGCTGGCTGCAGACAGCGCCTGCTACCTGCTGTAGCAGCACTGCTACTGCAGTTACCAGCAGAGTATCCCAGGAGCCTGCTGAAGACTCGGTGCCTAAACCTTGCTCAGACATCACACCAATAAACACACTGCAGGTAACAAAGACTGCTCGAGCACATGCTAAAGCTTTAGGTAAGTCTTAAATAAATCCTGTATTCATCACAGACCTTACATGGTGTAAGCAAAATTCTGTTTTAGAGTCCTCAGGTAAACGTCTCAAATCAAAAGACTGGGTTTTTTTCAGAGCTGCTGCTGGTAAACTTGAGAATGTCTCTTACAATAAACTGAATTAATGTTGTTATAAGGAGAGCAGACAAATTTAAGTGAATAATTAGCAGCAGTCTGAGAAAGCCCATCTTGGCAACACTTCAGGAAAACCAGAGCAAAGAAGGGCTAAAGAAACTGTACCTCAAGCACTGTGAGTAATAAACACCCTCCTCAGTCTAACACCTTTTTAAGTTCACTCCTTCAAAAGCTCCTTCAAAACTAAGATCAAGTACAACCAATTAAAATACATTGGTACAGGCCATGTTTGGAGGGAAGAAGAGGCGACAAGCAGCACTCTTTAAACTGGCTGTTAAACATGTACTGCAGAGTACATCAAAAAGGAGAAAAAAATCAAAAAAACCAAAACCACATAAAGCATACAGATAAATCTGATGCGTCCTCAAAACCAACTCTTGTACATTCCAGTCAAATTTTAAGCTTTTATATTCCTGTAAAAAGAAACAGTCACAACTATAACAGAGGCAATTGTCCCTCTGGGACTTTGGGATGTAAGCGTGTCTAGAATTTATGAAAAATTTCACCACATAGCCCTGGCCAGAAAAGTCCCAGGAGTATTACAGAGAATGTGTAAGAGTTATAAATAGCAATCTGAAGTCAAGACAAGGGCACAGGGAAAGTAAACTAACACAAAACAATTACATCCAAATAACACAAATGAACAGGATTTCAGTTTTACCTTTTCCTTCCTCCTCAAATGCAGACCTTCCAAGTATCTCATCTGTTGACTCCTTCCGACGGCAAAGCTTGAAGAATTCAGTGAGGAAGTCACCTGTAAGAGGAACAAAGCTTCTGAGCTCAGCTGAAAACCTCACTGAACAATGAGCCAACACTCAAAATTATGCCCCAAGGACAGTAATTTTTATCTTGTCATCTGAAAGAACATCTGACAATTTGTTCTGAAGCACAAATATCTTAAACCACGTAATTAAAGTTCAGGTAAATGCACACCCAGACAGCTCTTGGCCACCTCTCCAGAGCACAGCTCTGTCTGCAGTTTAATCCACTTCTTCACCCAAAGCAGATGAAACTTGACAAGTTTTAAAGCCCTTTTCCCCACAAGCTTAAAGGCAAGGACAGACAGGAGAGTACAGCTCTCCAGAAGTACTAATCCTCCCTGTCAGACAGGTTGGTTGAACTAAAGAGATGGATACATGCAGAACACACTTAATAAAATGGGAAGAGTCTAAGAAATCTAACTTTCTGCAGAACACTGAGAAAATTCTTATTCTCTGGAACCCAGTGAAATAAGAACACCAATGATTTTCACCGTACACAGACACAGAATAAACTACAACAACCTTGTGTATTTGCAAAGCTTGCATTCTTGAAAAAGAAGCCCAAAATACTGTCCACTCAAAAAAATCAGGGGAGTGAGGAAACAGAGGCCATCAGGTAATCAACAATTCAACACTAACTTCATAACTTAGTAGTTTTAATTTAAAAGCTGCAAGAGAAGACAGAAAATTCTGATGTCTTACCCAACAGACACTGAGGGTTATCTGCTTTTCTGACTCTCACAGACCACTGGGGTGCTTGAAGAGGATCCAGGTCACTTGGGGGGGAAAAAAAAAGAAAAAAGAAAACCAAACGCAACTATAAGTATTCAAAAGATGAGTATCAAATCCTCAATAAATGTCATGTCATAACCTGTGAGGTCATGGAAGCCACAATGTGCACCACAGGACATGAGAGACTATGACAAACACTGCAGGGCAGGCAGGAGTCCCTGTTCCCATGTATGTACATGACATGAGTGAGAAACACATGAGAACCATTCACTTAGAAACTGTCTTCTTCTAAAGAGCATTAATCTTGAAAACTCATTTCTGCATTAATTAAGAAAAAAAGAAAAAAAACTAATGAGGTTTATTGTTTCAAGTATCAGTATACACTCCTTCTCTTTAGCACAAAACCTGGATGATGGTTTTTGGGAGAGGGATGTCAAGTGACTTCTTTTTACCTTCTGTGTTCCACCATCATCTTTCCCAAGAAATACATGATACACAAAATTTTCAAGTCTAACATCAGAATATGCTCAAAAACAGGGGGTTGTGTTCTGCCGAGATTACAACACAGTAATATTTTCTCACACAGAAAGGTATTTCAAAAGGCGTTTTCCCAAATGAGATGTTCTATCAGCTGACATTAGCATTCCTCAAAATGGGTTCTTTTTCACATGCAAAGCCACACAGTGTTCGAGATAACACTAAAATGCAGCAGCGAACAAAACCAGCACACTTTTAGGTATTTGCAACTCAGACAAGACACTTACGAATAAACATCGTTGTCGACAATTATCCCTTCTGCGAGGTGAGGCCATGTCGTAGCCAAATGCAGCTCACTGAAACAAAACAAGATTTCAGTCTCGCAGTGCTAGCAGAAAGCGTTCTCTCCATCACAGCTCATATTTTGACAGGTATTTGTGATAGTTTATGTTTGATTCCCTCTATGTATTTTGTTCTCCAGTGAGTTTTCTCACTGCATACATGACAGCAAGTCCAACCCTTGAAGGAAAGCACGTAATTTTTACGGTTTGTCTCAAGGTATGTTTCAACATAATAATTTCAGAGATACATGGGGCACTGCAGAAGTTTATAGTAAAAGACATATGAGCTTGAACTGAATATCATCAGATGATTTTACAAATGGTCTTATTTGCTGTTAAACCATCACCCTTCGCAGATGTATCTGAGGTACTTGAATAATTAAAGATCTGTTGGACACGCTAAGTGGTAGGCAAGCAAAGCTAAGATTTGAAATCACACAACTTTAAGTCCTCTCTTAAGGAAGTTATAAAACAGTTTCCTGAACTCTTCTCTTACCTGATAGGATCTTCACAGGCACCAAATGGTAACTTCCCAAATTCCAGGCCTCCAACTTCTCCCCCAACTAGAGCATCTATATCTGAAGAAAAATCAACAAGCTTTCCATACAGAATTTGTGGAACATTTGAAGCAGCTTATCATCTTCATTTCACAGCAAAGACTGGAACACGTAGGATGGCCAGAGAACAGCTGAGCAGCTGGGGTGGCTGAGCTAGGGAAACACAGGCCTGGCATACAGGCAAGGTAATTGCTTCCAACACAAACTGGGAAGTAGTCAGGGAACAGGACATTCAAGAAGACAGATAAAATTATTGTAATTCGTGTTGAGGGAAGGTTGTTCCCTTCATACAGGCAGTGATGATAGCTATAAAGACAGCCCTAAAGATTCAATGCTGACACAAGAACAGACACAAAAGTGTCATAACAATACTTGGTCAGAAAATCAGTTTCAAGCAGAAAAGGAAGATTCTGGAAGTGCAACTCTGCGAGTGAAAAAACAACTACTTTTAAAAAGTTGACAATCTTATGAAAAGAGGACTTAACCAAATGATCTTGGAGATTCCCTGTAATCCCAGGTACTTAAAGATGCCTCCCAGCATCCTCAGGCACTTGCCATGTTATATGCTTCAAACACATGTATCAAAACCAGACATCCGCTACTGAATAAAAATTAAAGTGGATAATAATAATATACTATAATACCATTATAATAATGCTATTACAGCATCTGATCTGCAATTTTAACTGCATCTGGCAAACTGTTTACAAACAAAACACGTGAGGTATTAGCACAGATAAAGTATCTGGATAACTTAATCACATAATTTCTTCTTCAGAGAGGATTAAAGATATTTAAATTCTTTGGTTTTATTTGAGAAGAGCTAATTGAGTGATGATAGATAAGTTACAGGTCTAGCTCTTCCCAGAGAACATAAAACCACAACTGCACGAAGCAGTAAAACTGATGCTGTCCTTCTCCAGTTTCTGCTACACACTTTGACACTGGCTCCCTTAACCAGAATCCTCCAAAGGCGCAGAAGTTATTCAAACTGCTGAAATCAAGAAATATGATCAAAGTGATAAACTCATCCACGACAAACCTGAGATCCTGACTTAGTGAATAACTACAGCAAAGCAGAGAGAGACTACAGAAAACAGATTTTGTGTCTGCAGAAACAATAAAAAGATAAAATCTGTGGAATTCATTTCCCAAGTTCTTTAGGTAACTTGGTTTACCAAAGAGGAACTATAATTTCAAACAGCACTGATTTTCTCTCTCTAAAAAGCAGGACTCTCTTTAAACATGTGTTCAACATTCATTCCTTAGCTACAGAGCATACAGAAGCAACCTCACTGCACACTTCTGCAAAACATGATTTTGATTAGTGTACTTTTTCTTTTAAGCAAAGGAAAGCCAAACAATTAGATAACCAGACCAAGGCCACACGAGCTCTGTCTCTCCAAACGTACCCTAAATACCTCAAGCTTGTTATGTAAAACTACTACCATGTCAAGAAAAGAACTGGGGCATTTTAACTGTTCCACCACCTTGTACCTATAACATCACATCACTAACAAAATGCGTGTTAAGGAGGAACTAATATCTACCTTTTTCCTATGGGTTTGTTTACCTTTGAGAAGTTCATTATTTATTTTCTGCTACTACCTATACAGAAATAGGTCTGTTAAAAACAATCCTTGATACTCAAGGAAGACAGTGTCACCATCAAGCAGCAATACAAGAGATCACTTTGAGAGTACCAAATGAGTAACTACCTCTTTCTTTCCTAAACAGCATCACTACGGCATAAACTTGTCAAGTCTGCTCTATATACTTTAAATTTAAGACTATATTATTTCTCCCTTTTTCCCCCTTCATGCAAGGCTACTGTAACAAAAGACTTGTTCAGAAATGCTTCCTGCATTAAAAAAGATAAATAAATTTGCTTGGCTAATTTAGCACTGTGTCAACAACAACAGCAATCCAAACTTTTACCTCAGGTGAGGTCCATATAATATTTTCTGTTTTTCCCATTGTTAATATGCTTACATACTGAAGTATCAAAATAAGGTACTTTATGGAAATAGCTGCCAAATACTCCCACAAAATATTAGCATCTACTGGAACCTGAATCCAAACATTTCCCTAAGGGATTCAGGGCAGAATTCTTCACAGATTCAGTCAGTCACCCTTTTCACTCCACATAGATAGCTCCATTTTAGAAACACCATTGTATTGCTAAATGCTGACCAAGCCTCATGTTTCCAGGCACAGCCCTACCCAAAACACCTGTCCCAGCCATGAGCCACAGACAACTTCAGAGCAGCTTTAAGCTGGCTCACCCATCATACAGAGTGGGATTGGACTGAAGCCTTTCCTAGCAAAGCAGAAAATGTTTTAATTCTTCTGGCAAGATACACAAATATTTTCTTCAGCATTGACTATTTGTCTTAAAACAAGTTATTTGGAGGACCCAAGTCTCCTACCTGGTGGCTGCTGTGGCCAGAAGTACTGCTGCCAGTCCTGGAGCACGAAGGTAAGGCGAATAGCCATGCTGACTGGAGGCAGGGGGGTTAAAGGGCAGCCCTTCAAAGTATCAGAGAACAAATTCAATGTGAAGAGTAAATCCTCTCAAACACTCCAGGGCTTGAACAGAAATGATAGAGAACATCAGTTTTATACTTACAATCTTGGTTTTGAAGATGTCCAGCAGCCCTGACAAATGGGTGTACTGGCTGGGCACCTTGCGCAGGTGAACCATCTCGAAGTCGGTGCGCACACCCGGGCCCTGACACTCCCCCACGTACATCCGCCGCCACTTCTGATGGATTTGCACAAACAATGGCACCTGACTATGAAACAGGAACACTTCAGATTATTTAAAGTGTCCTGCTGTCTTGTAGTCTCTAAAACTAGCTAAATATTCTAGTATCATTTCAATATAATTTCATATTCTTTAGAAGATAGTTTCTCTTAGATGAGCACACTTTAAACACTTCGTAGGAATCCAAGAGAAACACTGTTAATGTCATCATTAAACAGAATGCCTAATGAATTGCCATGCCATAATCACAGCCCAATCCATGACTCCACTCACCTCATTTTCAGGCTATATAATTTTTGAGGAAGATTAGAAAATTACTGTCACCACACACTGGGACGAAATCCTCTTGCAAAAGTGATGTTTTATGTACCAATTATTCCAACAACTTCTAGCAGCTTTTAAAAGCCCTTAAGGTTTTTAAACAATAATGAAAATAAACAAAACATTGATTCAATCTTTATATACAGGAATAATTTTTAATTCTTCTCTAACAATATTGCAGTGCAAATATAAAAAAATCTCTGAATGTATTTTGCTAACAGTTTAATACTTTTTCTTCACAAATGCAGTGTGCTGGAGTGTTACCTGGACATGTAGAAGGGTTTATCTGCTTTTACCTACCAGCCAGTGTTGCCCAGTGCAATGGAAATGGAACTCAGCAGAAGGTTACACTTGGATTCACTCACAACGGCATCGTTATTGGCGGCCGGAGCAATAACCACAAACTCACGCAGGCCGTACCTTGAGAGACAAAGAGAAAAAAGCACATTTCCAGTCTCTGGCAAGCCAGCTGAAACACCATTTTTAAAAAATACTGTGACCTGGAGAACTTAATTATCACCAACAGACTGCGGAAGCTGTTAATTTGACGCAAGTACCTCTATTTTTAGAGAGGTCAAGAGCTGAGTGGGCATGGAGTGCTGCAGACCCTGAAATCACAAACTACCTGAGCTTAACAGCATTCTGACACTGCAACGTGTCTGACTGGGAGGACTTCTCAGCCGTCCCGAGGTCTTCTAGTTTATATTAGCAACTACTGAAACTCCTTACACACAAAAACAATCTCTCTAGGGGCAATGCTATTACGTGCTCAAGATTTGCGTCACTAAGAATATAGTTGTTGTTTTTTAAGGTGGTACAGCTTTCCTTTTTAAGAATGCACTTAAATATTACATACATGAAACCTTGCTTAATACATGAAATTGAGACAAATATTTGGGGGCGGGAGGGGGAAAAACCCAAACTAAAGACAAGCCCATTATGGTGGGGTTTTTTTGCACTCCTTTTTTGTGCCTAGTATAAAGAATCATTTTACTTAAGCTTTAACTTTGAATTGAAAAAACAAATATACAACTGATAGTGCCAGGTTTTCCAACTGCTGTGCTCATTTGCAGCAGAGATGAGAGGCTGCACACATACCATCTCACCAGACAGTGGGCTCGAGGAGGAAAGTCATTGTTCATGCACAGCAAGTCCTGCATTGGCAGAGGAAGGGCATCTGTGACAAAAATTGATACATAATCAGTGTATCATCACATCCATCCAGCTCACTTACAACTGGCTTGTATTAGCACCGCGTGAATGCAAAGCAAACTAAAGCAGAAAAGTCAGATCACACTCAGAAAATCCCCCACGGACACAAATCAACACGCTGGGGACTCCACATTCTGACACTGTCCTTTGTCATTATCCTTACAACTGTGGAGGGGAACTATCAGGTACCTTCTCCCGGCTCCTCCTTCCCATCTTTGTCACTGGGTTCTTGGACAAGATAATGATGGGTAACCGAGAATTTGAAGTCTGCAAATGAAATTTCATCTGATTTCTCTTCCCACGTTCCTGTGGTAAATACACCCTGCATATAAGAAAAATATATTCTTTTATCACATAAATTTAGGTTAACGTTCTTTAGTCTTTAAAAGTGTATTGCCTATGTGATCATTAATGTTTATTCATGTTTTTCTACTGCCTAATGGCTAAGCATGGTTTAATTTCATAGAGCAATTCTCAAAGCTCTTCATTATAAAGGCAGCTGGATACTAAAATCCATGCTGCCAATAATCATGTTCATTCCAAGGATCAAATATCTCCCTGAGACGTCTTCAGAACTACATGGCAATAAAGATTTGTATCGTCCCATATGCAACTACACATCTGAAGCAGAGGCACCCTCAACTTTGCCCAGACAGAGAGGCTTCCCAGCTGCGATTTTATCTATATATATCTATTTTATCTATATTCTGTGCAAATATTACCCTGATATTTACTTTCACCAACAAATGATTATTTTTTATCTACAACCTACAAAACATCTGCAAGAATAATTAATTTTTTAACAATAATACAGCATGGGATCATCTAAGAAAATCAGCATCCTGCTCCTACTAAAACAAAGCAACTTGGACAATCCTTTGATTTTAAAGGGTGTTAAGAAGAGAGCTCTGGTCCAGAAAAGAAGACATGTAGGAAAACAGAGACAGCTAAGGTGTAGTTCATTAGATAACATAAGCTTTTATTCTAAATACTCTCTACCTGACCAGAATGAAAAGCAATAAAATTCCTCTGGAATCACAGCAGCCATTCCAAACAAACCAGCTGAATTTATCTGCATTACTATGCAGAAGAGCTCAGCAACTTCCTCTGCATTTCACAGGACTGAGAAAGCATCACAAAGGCTCTAATTAGACTCTGAAAATAATCTCTCCCATCTATGAAACACATTGAGTCACAAGTAGGACTGTGCAAACCTCAGCCGTAAGTACATGAGGTGTGACAAAGGCACAAAGCAGGGCAAAAAGATTCCTTAAGTATTTAGAGCAGCAGGTTTCCAGATTCAAACTGAAAGTAAAAAAAAAGCACTAAGCCCTACATGAAGATCCAGCTCTGTCAGGGAAACAGCCTGTTTGGCAGATGGCCCACCAATGAATTTACAGCAACTATTTGTCAAATTGACACTTCTACAAGTGAAATTCCCCAATAAAGTCATTATCTGCCACACCTAAGAAAACAACAATGGAAGAAATACATGTGTGTGTTATTGTACGACTAGTTAGCAATTCAAATTCTACAGGAAAATTCAGAAGTAGTAACTGACCTTCTCTAGAGGTTTGCCTGAAGAAATCCCAATAAGTTTCCAGTCATTCAATACTTCTTCTATTTTTGAAATAAATCTATTAGGGAGGGGAAAAGGCATTAATGTTTGCTGAACACTAAGCTTGTATTATAATTCAGCTCCCTAAAAGCAGGCAGTATGTTGTTCTACTATGGAATTCCTTAGAAAAACCCAAAGAACAAACAAACAAATCCCACAACAACTATCACAATAAAACCAGAACAATTGCTTCCTTGTACAAACAACACAGCCCTCCTATGCTTAAATTTCATATGAGATAGTTACTTTAAGCAACTGCTAAGAGCATGTTTTAACTGTTCTAAGAATCTCACCTTTCTATTTTTCTGCTACTGTAGTACATAACATTTAACTCCTGTTTCATTGTTCAGCGATAAATAAGCATTTGAGACAAAATTATACACTAAATTCAGATTTAAAGCGCAGCACTTGAAATCTCTTGTCTCCTGTCATAACATCACTAGAAAAAGCATTTAGAAAATAATACATTCACAATGCAAGAGCGTTCTTCATCTTAAATTTCTTTGTACGTTGTTCTGCTAACTTTTAAAGGCTTCAGCTACGAGATGACTGTCTTAGCAATCTGACGGCTACTTAGAAAACACAGGAGCTTTCTGAGCGTATATTCTAATCCCTTGCAAACAGGTATTAAGGCGGACCTTTCACTAAGTTCAGAAACAGCTCGACTGGAGCCTTCTAACCCGCTCCTCGGCCGCGGCCTGAGCCTGACGCGGAACAGCCGGGGAAGGCTCCGGGAAAGGTTCCGGGGAAGGCTCCGGGAAGGGCTCCGGGAAAGGCTCCGGGAAAGGCTCCGGGAAGGCTCCGGGCTGCAGGCTCGGGCCGTGCCGCGGGGTCCCGGCTGTCCCGCAGCAGCGGCCGCGCCCGGCTCGGCGCAGCCCCCGCGTCACCCCGCGCTGAGTGAGGGGCGCGGCGGCACCCACCTCTCCCACTCGGAGGCGGTGGTGAAGTCCGTGATCTCGAACACCTCCGACTCGGGCTGCGGGGAGAGAGCGGGAGAGGCGGTGAGCGGAGAGAGCCGGGGGAGAGAAGGGGAACAGGGAGACAGCGGGAGGAGCGGGACAAACACTCACTTCGCTGTCCGCCGCCATCTTCGCCGCTGCCGGGCCCCCCCCCAGCGGCGGAGGCTGCCGGGAACGCGGTGGAGGGCGGTGCCTCCTCAGAGCCTGGACCGCCCTCAGAGCCCGTCCCTCCTGGGCGCTCTCGCAATCCGGCTTCTCATCACAGCTTGTGCCTCCTTGGCTCCCGCACAGCCCGCCTTCCAGTCACCGCATGTCCTTCTCGGGCTCCCGCACAGCCCGGCTTCTCATCACAGCTTGTCCCTCCTGGGCTCCCGCACAGCCCGCCTTCCCACCACAGCTCGTCCCGGCGGGGCTCCCGCACAGCCCGGGTCCCGTCTCCCCGGGCTCCCCGCATCCCGCCTTCCCGCCTGGCTGCAGCCCCTCACGGGGACGCCCCCGGGCGCGGTCGCTCACAACGGCGCAAGGCTGAGAGGAAGCTGCTCCCAGAGATTCTCCGGCTCTGTCAGGATCAGCCGGGAAGGGCTCCCTCAGATGTGCGAGTAACACAGCCCTTGTCAGCCAGCCGGGGACTGAGGTGTCCCCCAGGGCTGGTGTCCTTGCTCCCGCCTGATCCAAAGCCTTCCCCCTCGGTTGTGCCACCCCGGGGACGGCGACACATCCTTCTGGCATCCAGCAAACCAGCTCCCCTAAACACCCTTTAAACTCAGCTTGAGCCCCGCTCTACTTCTTTTATCCCGTCTTGCCCCTTAGCACAGTCTGCTACTTGCAAAAGAAGAGGAAATATCCTTAAAATCTGCGTCTAGAAAGGAGATTGCAAATACTCATGAGAGCGTTGGGGTGAGGGGACTGAGTGAGATGTTAAAATGACGTGGAAACATATCAGGTACTAAAAGCATAAATGGAGGCAAACAGAAATTAGAAACAGGGTTAGGTTTGTGTGCTGAGAGAATTCGTGATTCGAGCTGAAAGCGCTGCGGTTTAGCTGGGCTGTGTTTGTTTTCCCAGGTCGCTGCTGCTGTTTGAGTTAAACTCCTGCAGCCAGACTCCCCCGGGGTTCGGGGGTTACCTGGGCGACACATGGTAAACTCACCAGCCCCGCGCTGCCTGCCTCCAGAACCGCTCCTGTGTGCTCCGCGCTCCGGGAAACGCCGAAAATAAAACCCAGGAGGGTGTAATTGCTGTCCGATTCCTCGCTGGCCAGCAAAAAACGCAGCTGCGAGCTGAAAATGGTCTGTAACTTCCCTTTGGGTTCCTGTGCCTCTTTCAGTCTTCACTACTGAAGAACCAGGTAAGATTTATTTATGCCTTTTTACAGAACATTCTCAGTTATTATTTTGAAGGGGTTTTTTGTGTATCCAAAAAAATGGCAAAGTTTGTAGAAGTTTACTATTTGACTCTTAACAAATGAACGTAATGGGATGAATATTGTAATGGATTATCTGGCCTTTAGCATGAGACATCAAGAGTGCTGATTTCTATGGTTACTTTTTTTGTTGGCTTCTATAGCTAGTTTCACTGTCTTTAATTTATATTCTTGTCAGTTGAAAAACTGAAGTTCACTATGTTTTCCAGGAAGATTCCCAAATCCATCAAAACTATTAACTGGGATTAATCTTCTTTTAAGAATTAGCTTTCTAGAATTTAAAAACTCCCAATTCTTTGACTTAACCCTTTCATGTTTCTTCTTTATGAGTCTGGGATTGTTCTATGTTGTTTATGTCACTGTCATCTTATGATATTTTGGAGTTAGAGTTTAAACTTGGAAATGTTTCTATAATTATGGAGCAGCTCCCAGCACACCCACCACAGCCAAGAACAGTGTTGATGGTAAGCAGGGTCAGTATTACCCACACGCAGCTGCGTTGACCAGGAGGGTGACAGCCAGCTCCTTTCCCACACTTACTGCTGATTAGTCATGGGAAAGGCACATTACAAACTTCTAATTAAGGGAAAGCCCTTTCAAGTCAAGTTTAACACAGTGTATATTGTGGTTTTAGCTCTAAAAACTTTCTGAACTCTTTGGTTCTGTGCATTCACAGGAAAGGGCATTAGATGTTAAATTACAGTACTTTTAATAATTTCAAGTACTTTAAAAAAGTTTTTGTCTTACTTATGGGTCTTAAATAATGAAATATAAATTAATGCTTTGTGTACATGAATTGCAAATCAATTAACAAAATATTCTTTTCAGGTTGCTGGGCATTAATACGTTTAAGGACGGTATGTCTGACAACCAACAAAATAAGAGGAGAAGTAAAGAAGGTAGTCTAACCCAAAACTTACATGTTTAAAGTGTAAAATGTAGTTCTGAAGCTCGAAAAGTGGAGTAACAACTTGAAATCTGGCTATTTGTCAAAACTTAGCAACCATAACAAAACATAAAATCAAACTCAGAGATACTTTCCACTTTTGTAAAGGCCTGAGATTTGTTTTGGTTTTCATATTTTTAAATGCTCTACTTCTGTAGAGTTTCTGTCAATATTTGTCTTCTATTTCTGTTCAGCTGAGATAACAGCTGTAACTGGATGTTTTTAGATGTTCTTTGCTTTTATAGTACATTAAATTAATAAACTTACAAAAGAAATAAAAGAATTCAAAGTTATGCATTCACATTTCAATAAATTATAAAATTTAGTCAAATGTAACTTGCTCTTTTTTCTTTTCCTGATAATTACATCCTGTACTTCTTCATAATAATATTTTAATGCCCCAAAATAACCGCATTTGCAATGTGTTACTGGAGTTAAACTGCTTTTATACAAACATTGATGTATTGCTGCAGGTTGTGGGAGTGCTGTTACTCTTCAGAGTGCAGACAATGTAACGGAAGAAATGCATCAGTCAGACAAAGCTCAAGGGAAAACCAGGTAAGAAGTATCAGTATTTAATGTGCACTTGGGTATGCACAAATGCGGACAAAGAAGGTAGCAGTTGTCTCTGTGTAATAAAAATATTTCCTAGACATTTTATACAGCTCTGTATGTTGTATAGTATTTATCTCTTCCCAATGTCAATTATTGGCCACTCCTGGAGGGAGGATATTTCATTAGGTGAACAAATGATTTGGTACAATAAAAAGAACATGGTTTTACATCAGCATTTGAAATATTAAACCCAGACAATTATCTTGCTGTCGTGGTTTTGGTTCTGGCTAAGTGCCAGGCACTTATGGCAGCTTTATGGCCCCCTCTTCTCTACTAAAACCACAACACTTGCATACAGCTTTAAGATTAACTTAGACTGTACTTTTGTATTCCTTTTCAGTCACAGTATTTATCTTTTTCCATGTTTTTCATTCTTCAGAAAACAGGGGGCAGAAATCTGAGGCTTGTCCACACAGCCTCTGTTTTTTCAGGCAGGCCATAGCGTATTTTGTGAGTAACAAAGGCACATGTGGTCTTCAGAATTCTTCTGACACACTCTCCTGGTGATTCATAAAAACTCCATACTGGAAGCAATCACTTTTTGTCAAGAAGGGGAAGGTGAACAATACATTTTCCCATTCCTGTTGTTGCTTGGTTAACATTGTTGGTCATCCATTCCCACTTGTGGTCAATCTCTGCATCACACTCAGATGTTTCCAGGGAGTCACAACTTTACAGATAAATAAAGAAAAGATGCTTTGGCATTCTGGGATCTTACAAACCTCTTGGTCACATTATTCACCACTCATACAATTGTTTGAACTGGCTCCCTCCACTTATTTTTGCCCTGTATTTTGTTTTTTTTTTTTGGTTTTGCCTTTTAGCCAAATAGCAGCAACATCCAGAGCATGGCCAGACCAACAAGTGGCATGTTTTCCAAGTAAAAATCAGATGGCATCACCCAGGAAACAACACACTTCTTTACCTTTCTTCCCAAAGAAAGAGAACATGGGATGTGGCTTTGACTTCAGCTTTCTGCTGCGGACCTCATGCCCAGAATCTAACATTTCAACATCATTGATGGAGTTAGATACTTTCCAGATAATAAAAGCACAGATACAACAAAGTAAGTTCTCTTTTAAGTCACAAAGTTTATATAAAGTTATATATTGGTTACATATTAGAGGGCAATGCCCTCTATAAATGAGAATTGTAGTCTGTTTAAGAACATCAAAGTAACATTTCATTTGTTTTGGTTTTTAAGGGTTAGCTGTAACAATGCTAAAAACCAGGAACGAGAGATCCGAGGTAAGAGGACATTATGTATAAAATGATCACTGGCAAGAGTATTATGTCCTTTTAGAATCTTAGAAATACAGAAGTAGTGTAGGTAGTTTGCATAGACTCAGGTGGGTTTTTTTTAAAGAATGTGAAGTATTTTTACATTTATTTCATATTTGTATGTCAGCAAATCTTCAGATTTATATCAACAAATCGCCAGTAAGATGTTACATCAGGGATTTTTGGAGATAAAAGGTTGAAAGTTCAAAAATATATAAAACCTTTTAAAATAGAAATATGTACGTTAATTAAAATGTGCATCCTGTATAGTAAACAAATCAGATGTCTAGTTTTGCCAAAAACCCCGACACTTCTTTTAAATGGTAATTTAAAATTGAAGCTCAATTCTAAAATAGTCTTGATATTAGGTGATTGATGAAATTTATTGCTTTAGCAAGTAAAAAAATAATCTCTTAGGATTAAACATATTTGACATGAGATTTTGTGAAAAGTGTAAATAGGATTAGACAAAACTTTTGTACTTAGAAACAAGCTCACAATTTTACATGTCCCAATGCTTCACACCACTTTAAATATTCTCCATTTAGAAAATGGAGTATTTGGCCTTTATGTATATTAATTAATAGCCTTTTGTACAAAAGACTCAACTCATTGAATCAGATGTAAACTTCAGGGAACCCATCACAGAATAGAACTGTTCACAGGAAAAAGTAAAGAAAAGTAGAGAAATAAGAGCAAGAGTTCTGACACAACATTGTATAAAGGGTTATGGAAAAAAACATTTCAAAAGGAGGGAAATATGTAAGAAAATAATTTAGCTGGCTGTGGTGTGATTTAATACAGTTTTATTTCATGTCTTAGCCTCCGGTGGTTTCCAGAGGTGTATCCTTTGGGATAAACTGAGCATCCACATTATTGCCATGCAGGCTGGACAAAGCCTTCAGAACTGTGCATTTCAAACCAAAGCACATTGCTTTTCCTGGCATGTTCAAACCTCGGCTTGCCCTTGGAATGCAAACAGAAATTTCCTGCAGATTGCAAACTGATGTTGAATATAGACATGCAAATGAGTACTCAGAGCAGATGACTGTGTGATTATTCCTATTGCATTCATTTGCATAAAAATATTCATTTCCTATAAAGAACAGAAATACTATTTTCAGAAAATTATTCTGACAGTTCATCTGAACAGTCAAAACAAAGTACTCAGTTTCTCTGATCTGTACTCCTTCAAATGTGCATGGTACCTTCCAACAAATGTGGTGGGAAGGGAAGGAAGAAGGGAGGAATAATAAAATCCCTGACCCCACAGACTTCTGTGTCAGCTGCCTTTGGCTTTATCCATTTCACTTCACTGAAACTCGAGTGCAGACTGTGCTGTTTTCCAATATACCTAAAGCTGTGAGCTAAAACTGCAGCCATATAACACGGTATATGGATCTATACGTGTAGATTTAATATAATGTATATTAAAATCTATAAATAATTTGTTAGAATGGTTTTCTCCAGGGATGCAATAGCATTCTGTTATAACGGTCTAGTTTGCCTTTTGAAAAATTGCTTACATGAGCTCTAGTTCCATTGGGAATATAATTAATGGTGCCAGCACACATTGGAGGGTTACATAAAGAGATTTTAAATATCAGCTTAGGAGAGAGTGCACAGCAAGAGAGAAACTCTGGCACGTGAAGCCGCTGACCAGCCTTTGAATTCCTGCAGCAAACATGTGAAGTGCCGTAAGACAGAGTTAATAACTGACAAGAGCATTTGTACCTGTGGACAAAACTTACTGGTTTTAAATCATGGAGAATGATTTATGCCCTAAAGCAAATGATCCCTCTTTCTGTACTATGAAATAATTAGTTCTGGATGTGAGAAAATTAATGTAATTAATGTGAGAAAAATAATGTATTTTCTCAGGAGTCTGATATTACACTTCATCATAGGTTTAATATAGGAATATATAAAAGAATAATAATTTTCTATTTTTTTTCCCAGTCTACTTGGTCCCTAGTGATTAGATTTTACCTGTATCTATGGTGTAGCACATTATTAATATTTTTTTATGGAAATTACAGTTTCATTTGCCACCACTGACATGTCAGCCTGTAAGAACAATTCATCTTGCTCCTCTGGAGGATGATATTGTCAAAGAAAGCAACAACATCAGAAATATTTTAAATATTATGAACTCTATTCCTCAGCCTGTAAAACCAGTTACTAAATTGTATCATTATCAGTTGGACAACCTATTAAAAAGGCGTGGTGAAAAGTCATCAGAATTGATCACGGCCACAATTTCTGGTAAGCTCACTCCAGTGAAGGACCTGCAGTACTTCAGCATGAGAAACTGTGATAAGTACCCCAATAACAAGCAAGAAGAAATCCAAAGCCGTTTGAAATGGAGGGAAGCTGATGTAGGTATCCACACTGGGAGGGAGGACCAGGTGAAGTTCCAGTGTTCAGTGGTTTGTCAGAACATTGATCTGGCTCAAGCCAGCTGCTGGGATGGGAGTCAATCCTTCTCGAGCTCCAGCAATGCTCTGGTGAACTGCGGCGTGTTTACAGCTCAGACAGTTACAGTGTCCAGCAACAGCGATGCCTCCAGGGCTGGCAATACGCAAAACACAGCAGAGAGCTGCTCTCACACTGCTCTGGGAGAAGCAAATGCTGCAGAGATGATCTTGGATTATGAACCACACAAAGAAGCTGAGAGAGCCAACTTTGTGCTTTACAATCATGGTTTGGATTCTCTCTGTAAAAATGAAGTGACAGAGGCCTACCAAGCCTTAGAAGATAATTCTGTAGGTGCAGTAATTCCCAGAGTAGAAGTTCAAGACCCCTCTAGAAAACAGTCAGAAAATCAAGTCTGTTTGTCTGAATCTGAAACAGAAAAAGAAGCAATGGCAGAAGCAACTTCAGAAGACCAAAGTGAGCTCGTAGCTGTTGTTCGTGTTACACTCTCTGAACAAGAACCTGCCAGGGAACCACACATGGCTGAACAACCTGCCACAAAAAAGGGTGGTGTCTGTACCCCACCCCCTAGTGTCACTCAGAGCTTCAGTGTTCCTGCTCACAAAGAAAATGACAAAAATAAAACAAAGGTGAATAGAAATAAATATTCATCAAAATCTAAAATTAATAACAAGATAGAAGTATCTGAAGACTTAGTTGCTTCTGAAGAGGTTACTACCAAATATAATGCCAAGAATCAGATTTTCCCATCTTTGGAACTGAATAAAGTGAAATCTGAGACTTCCATGAAGCATCAGAAAAGAACAGCTCAAGGAGACAAAGGCTGTCTTGCTCAGACTGCTCAGAAACTTAAAAGGCAAAGTTGCTCCTGCAGTTGCAAAAATTCAGCTGTTCTAAAGAAACACATTACTCTGCCTCATGCACCATCTGCTTCAGATTTCGTAGATCTGAAATACACTGACATGTTCAAAATAATAAATTCAGATGACCAAGGCCCAGATATTTACGAAATGTTTGGAACTCCTGTCTATTCTCGCATGCGAGACCTTGATCAGCACGAGGGCAGGTTTTATAAAGCTGTTTATTCTGCTCCTTCAGGGAGATGCACCTGCAGATCTGCCTGCAGTAAAGGGGGAGAGAGCAGCAGAGTCAGAAACACTCAAAAGAAAACACATTCCAAGCCAAAGAAGACCATACCTGGCACTAAACAAAAGCAGAAAGGTTTAATCACAAAGGACAGAAGGACCAAGTTGAGTGGCAGCAACGCAGAGCAAGATAATGCAACAACTGCTGACTTGGAATTTCAAACGAACACCTCGAGTAGCACAACATTGTTTCACAGAGACACCGACCATCAGCTCACATTTTTAGAAGAGCTTTCACAGTCAACTAAACAAAATGAAATTTTTTCGAATTCAAACCTATCAACTATTAAAGAAGTTTCTTTGGAGCAGTTGTTAGACAGCCAGGACATATCCAGCCATCAGAGAGCTGCTGCCTGCAGCCAGGATTTCCTCCAGTTCGGTGATAAAGGCTGCAGAGAATACCTTGCTCCGAGTGGCAGTCTGGTAACAGCAGAGCAGAACACCTGTGTGCCTCAGTGCAGGGCGGGTGTGGATGGTGGCAAAGGCCTGGGGTCAGACCAGGCCTCCTTCAACTCTGTCAATAAATGTGAACTGCCCTTTTCAGATAGACTGGAATGTCAATCCCCTACAAAAACTTTAGATCACAGGTGGGCAAACACACCTCAAAACAGTGGTTTGGCAAATGAATTGACTCAACTTTCAGTGAGTTGGACAAAAAATGCCAAAAGCCTTGGTTTCCAGACAAGTGAAAACACTTCCTCCTGGTCAGATACTAAGGATGTGACTGATGAGCTGCTTTGTTGTCTGGCCAAAGAATTGTTAATGCTTGAAGAACGAGACATCAACTCTTCAGGATCAAAAAATACGTGTTCTAAAATGCAAAACACACCGGGTGAAGAAGAGGAAAATATGATGAATGGAGATGGAGCAATAATAAATAATGCTCTAGAGAAGGTAGAAGTAATTTCTTCTTGTAACTTTGAGTGGTGTTTCACACAAATTTGAATGAAGGATGGGAAATATGTGCTTATTAAAGAGATTTATCAAGTCTCTTTTCCTTGGGCCAGCTGCCCAGTGATTCTTCCAGTGCTCTGTTGATACGTCCCTGTTAGAGGCTGTGTGTCAGGACACAAGCCAGAAGGTACTAAGGCACGACAGGAACAGCTGCCAAAGCTTATATAAATTCAGAAATTATAGTGAATCAAGAGACCAGGCTGTTTTAATTGAAAAGCTTGTATAAAAAGGCTTTGGGCAAGGCAAGAGCTGGAGATATGGGCAGTTAAGGAATATGAAAAGACACTACAAATAGTCTTGTATATCCAAAAGGGCAATTACCTTGAATCCCTGAGTGCAACCAGATACTGTTATAGGTAGGAACTACAAGTATTTGTTTATCAGACAGACTTACTCTGTTTAATTAATGCTTAACTAAAACTTTGAGCTCAGAAGGCTCAGATTTTGGCCCCCAGGTCAGTTAAGTGCCTTCACCTTCTAAGGTGTTTCTCTACCAGTTCTGCTTCTCCTTGGTCCTGTTAGCTCTTTGTGCATTTAAATTACAAATTCATAAGGAAATTTCTTTACTACATATTGATACACTCCCTTGTGTTTCTGCAGACACAGGCGCCAATTATAGCTCCATTCTCACTTCTCCCAGGGAGATCCATGGCTAGATGGAATAATTATTGCCATCTTTCTGAAGCAGTCTCTTCTTCCTGGGAAGTCATGTCCCTGTTACTTTGATCAGACTTGTGTTACATGTGTTACATGGAGCATGATGATAACCATAGTCACCCTTCAGCTTAGCAAACTGTACCTATGAGACCAAAACCAGGAGTGTATCCTGCTCTTTTAAGTGCTCCTTCTGTCTTGGTGTTGATGGAAAAAGGTGTCATGCTGTAACCTTCTGGTTATGCACTGTTGTGATGTATACTTGAAAATATTGATACGGTTTTACTGAGTATTGCAATTCTGTCCATGACCTGGGCAATGTATATATACATAAATCTATAAAGCAAAGTCATGCCAGGAGAAGTCACTCCTTATAAAAAATGTGGGGACCAAATGAAGCCTGTCTTTTCCTCTCCATTTTCTCCCCACACTGACCGTTATCTTTCAAGCAGAGGTACAGCAAAGCCTTTTTGGCTTCAAATGAAGAAAGTGGCCCAGCAAACTTTGATGGATCTATGAAATTACCAGCAAGCAGTTTAGCTAACAAAGATCCTGTCCTGTGGACAAGAGGAGAAGTCCTTGGGAAGGGAGCCTATGGCACGGTAAGTCAATGTCTGAATATGTTAAGAGATTATTGGTTGCTGGTTATCATTGAGCTACACTTTATCTCAAAAATGGCTGTTGTCCTACTCAACAGGTGGTTAAATATTTTGGATTATACAATGAGACATGAAACATGACAAACACAAAGATACTATTTAAAATAAGAAAATACTCAAGTGTTCTCTCGTGTCTTGTTTTGATAAGTGCTGGTTTCACTGCAGGTGTACTGCGGTCTGACAAGCCAGGGACAGCTAATAGCTGTAAAACAGGTGGGTTTGGATGCATCAGATCCGCTCACCACAGAAAAGGAGTATCAGAAGTTCCATGAGGAAGTTGATCTTTTGAAGACATTGAAGCATGTCAATATTGTAACTTATTTAGGAACTTGTCTGGAAGACAACGTTTTAAGCATTTTCATGGAGTTTGTTCCTGGTGGCTCCATTTCCAGTATTCTGAATCGCTTCGGTCCGTTGCCAGAAGTTGTCCTGTGTAAATACACCAAGCAAATCCTACAAGGGGTTGCATATTTACATGACAACCGTGTGGTCCACAGAGACATCAAAGGCAATAACGTGATGCTCATGCCCAACGGGGTAATAAAGCTGATTGACTTCGGCTGCGCCAGGCGCCTGGCCTGGGCGAGCCTCAGCGGCACCCGCGGCGAGCTGCTCAGGTCTGTGCACGGCACTCCCTACTGGATGGCTCCAGAGGTCATAAACGAGTCTGGCTACGGCAGGAAATCAGACATCTGGAGCGTCGGCTGCACCGTGTTTGAGATGGCCACGGGCAAACCCCCTCTGGCTTCCATGGACAGGGCAGCAGCCATGTTCTACATCGGGGCCCACAGGGGGCTGATGCCTCCCCTGCCCGATCGCTTCTCCAGCGCTGCAGTGGAGTTTGTGCATGCCTGCTTGACCAGGTATGGGGGCTTTGAGCGGGACTAGGAGAGGGAAAACACAGTCAGTTTGCATTGTAGAGACGGTTCACGTGAGCTTAGGTTATGGTACAGATGCCTTTATGGTAAATGCATAGGCTTCTCAGCGCTTCAGGAAAGCCTTTAAATAAATGTATGCATGAAAGAGCGTTACTCTCCATAATGGTATAAAAAAGCCCTCACAGATCCTCTTTTTGTAGGCCTTACACTCATCATTTACTTTCACTGTATTTTTCATGCAGAAACATGGCACCATTGAGTTTTAGACAAAATGTTTGATAAATTTCTTTGCTGTGCTTTGCTGTTCCAATATTGTTTGAGTTTGGCCTATGTCTGACAAGTTGTTTCAAGGACAATATTCTAAATGGAAGAGCTTTCACTTAATTCTTGTCTTCTGCAGTGGAAAAATCTATTATCACTGCCAGTCCAGGAAACACACATTTGAAACATAATACTTATTAGAAACATGAAGTTCTCTCTACAAAACCCCAAACCACTAGCACTCACACATTATAAGAATTATTTTTGTGGTGTTTGTTTTGTTTAAAGCCATGGGCTTCTTAAAATGTGTGACATTGATTGGAGATGACAGAACAACCTGACTGACAGAGGCTCGAACAGATAATTATCATCCTTCTTAAATTTTTAGTGCATCTGAAAAAGCCAAATTAGCAGAATTATTCAAAGATTTCCAAGGAATTCAGGGGAGTAAGTAATGATTTCTTTAATAATAAAGTATTTCAGTTTTATAATTAATAAATTCCAACAGTCTTTTCCCTTCAAGCTTCCCTTCCTTTCTAGCAGCTTTATCAAAAAACCCTAAAAATGAGTAGTGAATGGAGAAATAATAGGCTAATTTTGCAGTTTGATTTTACAATTACATCACAGGCGTAGAGATTAATTTTATGTACTGATTTGTGAAACCTTCATTGCAGAGACCAACACGAGCGGCCTTCTGCTCTGCAGCTGCTGGACCATCCCTTTGTGAAAGGAAGACAGTGAATTTTTCAAAGCTCTTGCCAAACGAGTACACATTTTCCATGGAAAAGAATTGCACTTGTGGAAAAAAGACCGGAAGGAACTGGACTTCAAGGCGACAGCAGAAATACTGGAGAGCAGTGGTGTTCAAGGAGTCTGTTGTCAGGCAGCAGTGACTGAAGAGTCCCTGTTCTGCTATGCCTGTGCTCCCTGGAGTGGGCACTCCTTCACTGTGAACACGAGGCCACGTTCTGGTGTATTTGGAGAGACTTAAAAGGAAAATAAAGTCACCATCGCTGGCATGCGACAGGTCAGGTAAGCTGGGACGTCTGTAAAATCCTGTGGAACCCAAGGTCTGGGCAGAGAGCTCTGCAGGAAACTCCAACTTGGAGATGAGGAATGAATGTAATGTTCCCACAGGAACCTCAGACCATCCACTGGCATAAAACACACGGAGGCTTTTATTCATCAGATGGGCCCTTTTCTTTAGCTGGGTGGGCACTTTCATTTTTAGCTGGTGAATAACTTTATAACCTACAGAGATCAGTCCTGTGTTCTTGAGGCCCTGTGTCACCACAAGATACTGTGGTGATAATGACAGGAGATAACGAATCTAAGCCACGGGACTGCCTGTTTGAAATGAAATAGTGCATTTTAGGGACACTTTCAGGTCCCAGAAGGTTGAGGTTGGAAGGGGCTCTGGAGATGCTCTGGTCCAGCCCCACTGCTCAGAGCAGGGCTGCCTGAAGCAGGTTGCTCCAGCCCTGGTCCCATTGGCTTTGAGCATTACTGTGGATGGAGACTCCACAGCCACTCCAGGCACCATGCTCCAGTCTTTAACCCCCCGCCATGGTAAAAGTGATTTTATGTTTGAACACACTGTCTTATAGGTCAAGTTGTCCTGTTGTCCCTTGTCCTGTCCCTGCTAACACTGAAGGGTCTGGCTCTGTCTTCCTCACTGTCCCCATGGGGTGCTGACACTGAAACCCAAAGTGTTTGTCAGAGCACTTGAGTGAGCACTGTCTGTGATTGGATGACATGGAACAGGGCCCCTCTGCACTGCAAAAGTCATTGCTACAATTAGTAGATACTACTAACTGCACAAAATTAAATAACATCTAAAAAGCATTATTAAGTATTAATAAAACAAAGCAGGAAAAGCAGGTATTAGTATTTAGAATGTCATTTTTCTGATAAAGCTTCTTCCTATCAAAATGGGGCAAACCTTTAGCCTTTGTGAGCACCCAGGCTCCAGGAGGAGAGGCAGTAAAACTCAGCCCTACAGCTGCTCAGAGCTGAGCTCTCAAGAATCCAAGACCCTGACTTCAGTGCCAGCACTAACGTGAACATCAGTGTTTTACTAATGGGAAAGAAGGAAGTTCTAAGTTTTATACAAAACCAACTTTCCTCAGCGTTACTTAAATAGGTTCAAACTTTATTTTATCCCAGTAGCCTGACTTCAGAGAGTTAAGTCTAAACTTTATAAAAGCAAAGAGAAATCAGTACTTCTAGCAAAAATCTTTATTAATAGTTTCTGTAGGTATAATGTCACATAACAATGACAGAACATTATGCCAGTATAAGAGAAATCCTAACATCACAGTAATCTTCAAAGTTCAAGCAGTTAACAGTCCTTTTTTGAGGAATACTGGTTGGCGCTCATGCCAGACATCCATGGCAACATCATGTTAAAGTATCTTCATGTTAAAGTACCTTGCAGAACCAAGGCAGGAGCCCTGGCATGTGAGCTCAAGCAGGATGTACATAATTCCATGATGGGTACTAATTCTTCTCAGATTAAGGTAGATTCTTCAACAAAGCTGCAAAGTAAATATGAGGGTTTATTTAGCATGAAATGAAACTGAGATGAGAGTCATAAGCAGGGAAAGAATGGGAATGCTCTAGAATATATAATTAGTTTAAAAAGGTCAGCATTACAAACCCCCCTTCTTATGCACATCTTATAAGCAAAACTAACATCTCTTGTTAGAGTGCTCCAATATTAAATTTACCAGTTATTTGCAGTTTGTCATGTTTAATCCAGTTAATTACACTGAAAGCAGTCGTTCATGGTTTGTAAAACTTGACCCTGAGTTTTTAATCAAAATGTGAAAGCACGTTTCTGCTTTTGTTCAACCAGACTTCAAGAATGAGGTGGTAGTTTAAGGCCAGCATTTGCAACAAAGGTATTTCAGTTTAATCAGAGGGCCCCGCACAGCTAAACGAAGCCCTGTGTTGGTTTGGGGAGCCTTGGGTCGCTTGGCTGAGCCAGTCTGCTGGAGCAGCCCAGAAACAAGTCTAACTTTGCATAGTTCTTACTTGAGGAGAGCAGAGAGTTTCACATCAAAATCCAGGTGCCTGATTACAGGTATCCTATGTAACAAGGGGAAAGGCTGTGAAATCCTGAAAACTGCTTTTTTGGTGAGACTCTGAGCAACTCAGTGAGAAGGGTCACACTATTTTCATTATTCACAGTCCTGGAGCAGGGCAAGCCTTGCTGGTTTAAAGACTGCAGCCTGCATTTCTGAACCCAGTAAGAACCCATTACAGTGCATGCAGGCTGGCAAGCACTTGCTGCCACTCCAGGTTTCCTCAAGATTTGGAGCTTAAATCTCAGAAGCTGAAGCTGCAAGTGTGTCCTGGTATGACTGTAGGGGTACCAGTGCTTCTTTCACACGAGGACGGGAGCCATGGCTCCTATCTCAGGAGGGAGGGGCCACAGGAGGCCAACCCAGGTATTTCACCTGGCCTTGGAACTACTACCAGCAACAGGATGTAAAAATTTGCATCTAAAACCACATCTGCCTCTCTTTCCAAGGAAGCAGAGACTGGTCCCCGAAAACTCAGGAGTCTCTTGAGATTATTTGGGTTCAAACTTGGTGCTTTTCCACAAAGCCCAGCAGGAAATGATGCCACTTCTACACCACTATCAAACCTCTGGTTCTTGCACACAAAGAACCAGAGCTCTCCCAAGGAAGGGCTCCAGGACACACACTCCGGTGCCTTTTCTCCCCAGGGACCTGCACCATGGGACAGCTCAGAAATTTCAGAGGTGTTGTCAAAGAACACAATCTCTGACCTGCGGCAACACCAACGTTGCCATTACAAGTGCAGGAATATAGGGGACTCAAACCCAAGTACTTAAAGTTTTAAGGTTGTAAATTGGATTTGGATTTGCTTTATCCACTTCAGAAACCAGAGAAAGTCATGTCCAGTAGCAATGGGAGAGAAGATTCCTGGCACTAATTGTCTCTTTAAGGTGTAAGGAGTTAAGGATTTCAGAGAAAGGAGGAATTAACTAGCTAGTTCGGTCTGGCATAACTTCCAAGGCTCAAAACATTAATTTTTAGAACTGATTATGCTTAATGTGCATTTACATCAAACTAAAGAAAGCAAACAAAGTATTTGTCCAGTCAAGTTCCCTGTAAAACAGGGACTGGTAACCCTTCCCTCTAAGATGCTTGGTGTAGCACTGTCACCCACCCCCTCACTGCTAAAAAGGAAAATAACAATAAAAACCCCTCCACCGTCACACCTGGCCAGGTACTACACACTTACTACAGCGCACAGGCTCTGGCCCCAAGGTGGAAAAAAGGAGCAGCTTAAAATGGCATAAAATGTCCAGAATTTGCTTTTCAGGTACTTAATACCTGATCACTGTAATGGAAATAAAGGAAACAAGATTTCAGACTTTCCAGCATTCCATTATTTGAGTGATTTGATGAAAGTTAGCAAAGTTTGCCAATAACTGAATGGGGATTCTTAGTGTTTACTAATGAAGTTGGAAAAATTAAACATAGGAAAATGGGATCATTTCTGCACAATAGAGGTGAGGTAGGGAATTTTATTGAAAATACTTTTTTTTTTTTTACAAGTTCTTAGAAATAAACTTTTTTGCTAATCTCACACAAACAGCTGTACCTCAAAAATTCAACTAAGCTATTATGAAACATTTATATTTACAGTTAGCCAAAAGAATATACAGAACTGCCATGTTATGCAAATAGCCAAGTACCAGCTCACAGTGAGATACATCACCCCAGCATTCCCACCATCAGGAACAGATCAAGATTCAACATACAAAATAATCTCACTATTCTACAAACCTCATCTCACAAAAAGGAAAGATTTTTAATAGTGTTGTAGCAAGGTCTCCACTACAGCATCATTTTACAAATTACATAATTCATGTACTCAAATTTATAACAAAAAATCTGTAATAAGTGATGAACAAAGTAATAGTGTTGACTATGAGCCTTTTATTGCATTTATTCAGTCATTCACGTGAGGCCGATGCCGATCCCAATAGTTTTCATTCATTCCCAACACCTCAGCCAGGCTGCAATTCACACCATTCACTAATTTACAGTGGGTTTCAGTCAGGAAAAACTAGTGGCACCTGATTGCATCCCCTCTCCCTCCCTCTCAGTCCTAGGATCACCACATGGAATTCAGTTTCAGACACAAACACACAGACAGTTTTACCTATTTACAATTACATTGAAACCCAAACCCCAGGAGTTTTACGGACA
>VYZT01000615.1:457093-566540 GCA_013400735.1 Pomatostomus ruficeps
GAGCTCACAGCATTCCCTTGTGGGATCTTACAGCTCCAAACAATGCGTGCTTACCAAAGCCACAAACCCACAGCCAGGTGGGAAGGAAGCAGGGCGCTGCTTGGAACTGCAGCTACCGCTTGAAGAAGCCCAGTAAGACAGAGACGTTTGAGCCTGCACTTTGAAGCTCACTCTAGTTCTGTGCTTCACATGACATCTGCTCAATTTCTCACTTCAAAAAACACCCCCAAATTGCCTCTAAGAAAGAAAAGCTCAGCAGAGGGAAGCAGCAGGCACAGGGAGCCAGTGCTGGGCCATCTGAAGCCTGGAGATCTCTGCCACTGCTCTGAAACAAATGTTTCACTCCAGGACCAACCGTCCAACACACAGATCTGAAAGCCCCAGGAGCTCCCACCTCCCCTACAGCAGCACATCTGGGCCTTAAATTCAGACTCCCCTGTAGTAAGTAGTATCTTAAAAGACACTAAACTTCTAGGTATGGGGTGTTCTGGGTTTACGCTTTCTTCAGGAAAGAAGGCATTTGACAAGAAAAAATATTTACCAGAGTCTGAGATCCCACAAGCTACACCAAACTGTTAACACAGAACTGCCTTCATAAACATGGCAATTTTATGTACAGCCTTACGAACACTGTCACTGAAACAACACTGAGCTACCGGAAACAATCAGGATTGCAGGAATTTGCACTGTCAGATACCCATCTCTGTCTTGGTTCTGAAAAGCATTTAAAAGCAGGATTCTATCCCGCGCCTCCAAAAGGTATGTGGACACCCAGCCAAAAGGATGAAACTAAAGGTCTCAAAACCAAGTTTGTCTTCTCAAGTTCTCCCCACTCCTATCCCTTTCTTTCACTGAAGATCCAGTACATGAAGTCAGTGAGACTTAATTTCAGCTGAAAGCTCTTACTACATACTGTGCTCCCATCCTTACATGAACAAACCCTTGAATTTCGAAATGAGAAGGGAATATTGCTCACCATCTAGCAGTTCTAGAGTAACTGAGGGATCTACATATTCCCACCAGTGTTTTCCATCGGTTGACACTGGAATCTCCCAGTTGGACCACTTGCAGGCCAAGTGAATGCACACACATGCTATCACTGTAGGCTTGTACTGAAGACAGAACGTGGTGAGGTGAAGGCTGTTGCACAAATTTCATAACGAGGAACCAAAGGAAATCAAACATGTAAAACAGAAAACCCAAACAAATCAACCATTAACATACAGAATGAGATAACTCGTCAATCAACAGCAGTTAAACATTTTGTTGAACTAATTCATATGATATCTTACTGCCCTAAGAAAACAAAGGGCAGGGCATTTATCTGGTAGAAAAGTTTAATTTGTTTTTGCTATCAAAAGCCTGACGAACAGTAAATAAATTTGCCAGTTACTCTACTGTACTTAAGTACTAAAAAGGCAGTATATAATGGTGAATTAAATTTCTGATTAAATTAAGATTGATTGTGCAGTCTCTCAAGGAGACAATCAGAAGGTCCCCAGCAGTTCGGCAGCAGCCAGGTGAGTTATCTGCGGGCTTTGCTTTCACCAGGCCTGCATTTCTGACATTTGTGACCTTGTCTTTGCATCCAGCACCACAAATACATGGGTGCAGTTTCAGTGCTTTAGCATAACTTCTCTTAACAGCTGCTTAAATACAGAATCTTGTCCATCAAGGAACCACCAGGATTTACTTATTTTGAACAGTTCTAATAACCAGCAGATACTGTTTAAAAACTGTATCTACACATAATGTTATCCTCTTAAATAAAGGTAGTTTTGCCAGAGGCAAGTTGAAGTAATCAACAAGAGTAAAGTCTGCTCTCTAATTCTTTCTATGACAAGCTATGTCTACAAAACACCCATTTGAAATTCTAGAACTATAAATTTATCTAAGTACTTAAGGTTTAAAACTATATATTAAGATTAAAGAGCTATTTCTAAAAGAAGTAACATTGGGCTAGTACTAGTCTATCTAAAAAGAAAAATCAGCTAGTTGAAAATATCTTAGGCCCACTAGAATTTTATAAGTTAAGACTGGATCAATATACTTAAAGTTAAGAGAAAACTGCCATTAACTACAAGTGTAAACTAGAAATAGTTTTGTACTTACCAAGATGCTCGGATTTCTAGGTTAAGTTTATCTCTTTGTAATCTTTAGCTGCTATTCAGGCTACCAATTTTAGACTTATGCACTCACAATCGAGAAAAAGTCATCAGAAAGCACCACTACACTTCTCATTGTGCATTTAAGCCCTTTGTGCCGTCAGGCCCTTGTCCAATACACCGCACTGCAGGCGGGGAGGTACCACCACTGGAGGCGGCCCAGTCCCCCGCTGCAACAAGGGTAAGACACATCAGGGGGCCCTGCAGTAAAGGAAGCTATAGTGTGCTACAACAGTGCAACAAAGAGGTTCAGGATAACAACCTGTTGGTAGCCATGAAATAGGATGTCTGTGCCAAATCCTTGCTTGCTGTAAGAGAAGAGAAACAGAGAGATTAAAGATCTGCCTAACTTGTCAGGTTCATTCCAAAAATAAAGCAACTGTTACCCTCCAAAATCACTGCTGGGTATTTCTAAAGAACTGATCTGACTTTAGCTAACTAGCCTTAAAAATAATCTTTCCTGAGACACAGAAGAGGCCACTACTCTCAGTACTGGGGCTGGACCTGTCATTCCCTTCAGTGCCCCTCCCGCCCCTGCACAGCCCCCAGGACAGCTCCCCTCTGCTGAGGTACCCCTCCAACGCCTCACAGGTGAGCACTCTCCTCTGGGAAGCGCTGCTTCCCCACCCTCAGCTGCAGGGGATCCCTGCCTCCACCCGGGACTGCAGCAGGCAGGCAGTCCCAGCCAGCTCCCAGCACAGTGCTCGTCCTGCTCTGGGAGAGGGGCATGGCAGGACACCCTCCCACCTCCCCGAAACAGCCACGTCTCTCCCCGAGCCTGGTAACACAGTGAGCCCCCAAGCTACATGGGAAAAAAATTCAGTTTTCTGCTCCTTCTAAGTAAGAGCACTGTAGTCATAACATTTTGCTCCACATTTGTTAAACCTATGGCAAAGCTTCGATAGGAAACAGACAAATTCATTTGAGTTAGTCAGAAAAAAAATACCGAAACACACCACAGGACTGCAACATGCCAGAAATGAAAAACTGACTCAGGCTGTTACAGGCACAGAGTGCTGACCCCTGGAGTGACACCCCATCGCTCCTCACTCAGGTAAGAGACTTACTGTAACATGCATTTAATGGAATAGCTGGGCACAAGGGGTTTAACCGCAGATTGAATGCAGCCTTCATTGAATTCTTATTTTGACACTATCACTTGAAATCAGTGCTACCTGCAGAGAGCGTAGTGTTGAATTTTATGTCAAAGGGAATACTGTTAAACTTTTTATTTTAATAATAGTATTCTATAAAGTTTGAAAAACTCTACAGTGGCTTTTAAGATTTAATTTTTAAAAAACATATTAACACGTGATTTAATTCAACTTCTAATGATT
The DNA here is from genome assembly GCA_013400735.1 of Pomatostomus ruficeps. Lineage (NCBI taxonomy): Eukaryota > Metazoa > Chordata > Aves > Passeriformes > Timaliidae > Pomatostomus > Pomatostomus ruficeps. Next base: position 460,596 of record VYZT01000615.1, read on the forward strand.
GCCAGGGAATAAAATTCAGATTTGTCTTTATGCTAAACAGCCAGGCAGTGCCATAATCTGAGAAGAATGTGGAAGTAGCAAGGTAACAGGATCTGTTCCTACACACAGATTCTACTAATCCATAATGATCAGAAGGTGAACTGACACGGTGTTAGACTATAATATTTAGCTGGCACACTGTAATGGTAATTGCATGCCAAATAACCTTGGAGTTCAACCTCTCCCTCCCATCTAAAAAAATGTAAGGTGGAATTACCAAAAGAAGAAAAGGTGAAATGAGACTGTCATAACAAATAAAAATACACAATGGTTGAGTAAGACTGAAATTGATGCCTTGCTCTTCATTTTTCATCAAAGCAATGCCTAAAGGATCTTCGGGGATTTATATACTCCGTAAAGTTACATGTTTGAATTAAGGGAGCGAGACCATGAAGCATCTCTACTCTCACAGAAATGCCCCTTTTGAACAAGGAAGAAAAGCAGATGCCAGAAAACTTCTATTTAACATCAGCTTGGAAGGTGAGTAAATCAAAACACATACCTGTAAGAAAAGAATCACATCTTGAAACACACACTTTAGCCTCAATCAAAAATTACTGTGCTAAATACCTCACCTATACTACAAGTAATATGACTCTGTTTCAACTTATTTCCAGCTAAATAATAATCATTGCCAAAACCAGTAAGAAATTTAAGCTCACAACTAAGGCCTTTGAGAACACAAGGCACAACTGAAAATATCCATCCCAAACTCTTCTAGGTAGGGCAGCTTTGGTTTAGCAGAATCCATAAATGAAATTAAATCGAATGAATTTTTGTTTCTGTGTTTTGGTGGTTTATTTCCATTATAGTAGTGGAAAGGGCATCTCCAAATTTAAATCATCTTGAAGCAGAGGCTAAAACAAGCCAGTAGAGCTGCTCTTATAACTCACAAGCCGCAGGACCAATGGCTACGACACCAGCCATGAATGACCAGGTTTAGATTTTAGCATTCAGGAGTGGCTTAAAACATCCATCCTGTCTCACTGCTGCAGAAGCAGCCACAAGACAGGGATTAGTGAAGTAGTAATCAATATTTTGAAACGGGACTTGCTGTCTGACACACCTACCAAAAGGCTGTCTCCACGAAACTGCCAACTGGAAACCAAAATGCTTTTTTTACTAGGCATAGCCACACAATTCAACCGCTTGCAGTTCCAAGATACCTGAGTCTTTTCTTCAGCACAGCTTATCTTGGATCTTGGGATGCTCATGGAAACGTGACTGCCAAGTCCCCATTAGGAGCTGGTACCTGGCTATGCCTGGACCCTGACAACGTGTGAGTATTCCCTGGAAAGAGGAGACTGCAGATAAGCCAGTCAGCACCAGAAGAGAGAAGCTTGCTGAAGTCCTTCTGGCAAAAGCAAAAAGCCCCAGGCTCTGAACAGAGGTGTGTTGGTGGATGCCTGCTGTATCTGGAGAAGGCCATGGTGTAGGCATTCGGGTCTGAGCAGTCCTGGTGGCTTTACTTTCCTGGAAGTATTTAAAGCTCGGGAACAGGCCCATAAAAGCCTGAGGTCAAAGTTCAGAGTGGGAAGGCCACCTGTAGCAGTTCTGGAGTGCAGCTGGTGTTTCGCATCGTTCCACACCACTAAGATTTAAATTTTGCCCATGAGAATACCCTCTGAAAAAGCTGATGCATTTTCAGCTCCTCTTCTGCTGACTTGTCTTTCTCAGCCTGATTTAAGCTGTGCACACAGACACTATGGGATATTTGAAGGATTTGACAGTGCAATTTCCACAAAAGATTAGTAAGGATCATGGGTGTTCAAGATACCTGATAACCTGCAGAGTAGCGAGAACAATCCTAGTAATCCTTGAGATCCCATCTTCAGTTCCAAAAGGTTGTTCCAGCACAGAGAAAGGAGTGACTGAAGACTTCCCAAGATGGAGATGAGGATACAGATGCCAAGGTTCACCAGAAGCAGGCTGAGAACACACCGACTGTGCACCAGAGCGTAAGAGGATGGTGCCACCATCTTGGCACTGGGGCAGTTTCACTGCTGATCATTCAACTAGCGTTGAAGGCAGCAAGGTAGTGTGACACCAGAACAGTTCTTGGTGTTTTGATGGGTTTCCCCCCCCCTTTTCTTTTTTCTTTTCTTCTCTTCAGTACTGGAGCATTCTTGGAATGGGCATGGAAGCTTGCTGACAGGCCCTCACATATCCACTGCCTTCAGATTCCTTGGACCTGTGGGATCCTAAGGAATGATGGTCCTGTCTCCTCTTCTCAGTCTCTTGACACTGAGGAAGAATGGTGCAGAAAAAATACTAAGCCCACACCATTTTCCTTGTCTGCTATACTGACCAAACTGCAAAGATGGAACAATTTCATTAACCCATGAGTCTCTGAGCGCCAGAAGGAATAACCAGATACTATATGCCTGAACATCATGAGTCATTATGTATCCATCCAGCTACCCCTTTTCTCTGCAAGGATCTGTGTTGTCTAATGACACCTTCAAAAAGGCTTTCAATCTTAGAGAAGAATTCATTTTTTCTTTAGTTGCATGTTGAAACAACTTTATTTACTTGCACCAATTCACACTTATTAGTTCATCTTCAGCTTCCAGCAATAGATTCTGGTGTGCCACTACCAGACTAGACAGTCTTCTGACAAAGGACTTGGTTGATTTTTTTGAGCATAATCAACACAACCTGGGTTTTATTTTTATTTTTTTTCATTTTGTTTTTAAAGGGGATAGCTTACAGTTTAATAACAGGTAACAGTGACTGCATAAAACACATTACCCTGGATGCAAGACAGCACAAGTGATAGAATCAGCCATCCTCTGAGGCACTGCAGTTCAGCCAGCAAAAGGGCCCTTTCTCACCACATGGCAATGCAGGGCACAAGCCCTAAGCCAAATCCTGAAGTACACTTGCAGACCTCAGCTAACTTTGCTGCCTCTTTTGGTACTCAGACTCTACATTCCTCCCTTCCTCCATTCCCCAAACAGACAGTTGGAGGTTTTAACAACAATCTTGGATAGTTAATCATCTTTAAGAAAAAAGGTATCTCTGCCTTTTGAAATGCTGCTTTTTGTCCAAGATGACGTTACCAGCGCTGGATGAAGTAATCTTGGATTTCTTTAACTTCTCAGTCAATCCCTTTAGCACTAAAGGTTTAACACTGATGAGTCTTAGCTATATTTTGAAAGCTTTGGGACTCAGATATCTGAGTGTTGCATCTACTGACACTGAAAACCCACACTGTCCAATAAATAAATGTTCAGGGACAGAGAACTAAACTCCTACCACTGTTGTCTTTGAAGAGAATCACTGTGCCCATAGGCCCATCTCTCTGTCCTCTCAATACATAAAACCAATGCTCCATGGCAGTTATTCTGTCCTTGCTTGACTTGCACACATGACTTCAGATTTCATGCCTGATGTTTTAAATTAATTAATTAGTTTGCTGTTTTTATTTTAATATGAGGTACTCCAATCTCGTGTTCACAGTGTACATCATTCCTAGGGACACATTCTCCCAAGGATTCTGCCTGCATGCACATGTACTAAGGAGCACAGCTCCTTCAGTGAGCACGTTTTCAGCCATCAGAGAGATTACATTCACTGTGCACCAGTCCTTGAGCTGCATGGATTTTCAGCCCTCACTGAAGGCTTCAGATTTCAAAACTTGATATCACTTTAGACTTCTAAGTATTTTTTTCAAGTCTGCTGACATTAAATACTAGTTTTAAGATGTAGAATTAAAAAATTCACAGCGTCTTCAAAGTATGAATTTTGTCAGTACAAAAAATTAGCATACAAAACACAAAGGGAAAAGCTGAACTGCCTTAGAGTGGTGTCTACCCTTGACTAAAGGAAATCCAGTTTGGGTAGCAGTGTGCGTTTCTCCTTGTAGGCCTGAGTGAAACACACTAATGTGGAAACTGAGGCAATACAACATTGCTCCCCACCTCCACCCCACAGCCCCAAACACCAAGCAGAGGCATGGGGGCTCCCCAAGACACTAAGACGTGCTCACATTTACAGTGACCAACAGCCAAGAAAACCCAAAGCAAAACCCTACAGAGCTGCTGGTGCAGACTACCCAGACTTCAGGTGCAACCGGACTCATGCACCAAGTCACAACCACATCTGGACAGAAAGCAGAGAATCATTATCTTACAGCAAGAATAGCAATAAAACTACTTTATATGCAGGTAAGTTACAGCACCAGCCCCAATCAGTGTGCAAGGACACTACACCAGTAAGCTACAGCAAATAAGACTCTCCCTTCCAAGAACACCATTAATTCCAGAGCTACTACAAAACAAATCTAGTTAACAGGATTAGGCTGTACCTTTCATATATTTTACGGAGAGAAAAACCACCAAAAACTTTGAAGCACTTAACTTTACATTTTTCACTGCCAAACCAGCTAATGACTAAAGACTAACAACCATGGTCGAATCACTTCAAAACACTTTTTACTTAAAAAACATAATTAAAGTGAAAAGCTTGTTTTAGATGCTTTTACAACTGATTCCTAATTTTCTTCATCCTCCATCTTATGAAAGGGCATTTAAATATTTTTTTAAAACTCCAAAATAAGCCAATTTAAGAATTAAAGAAGATGTGCCAAAATGCCACAAAAAGTATAAAGAACAAAACAGGTTAGATCTAGCCAGTCCTTACTGAACTGCATACAAGTTACAGGATATGTTTAACTAAAAGTTTGGGGTTTTGTGCTACCATCCAAAACAAGCAAGCACACACTGCTCCAGAAAAACAATTAGTCACACCAACTTGCATGTGACAGCAGACTTGCTATGCACTCTCTTTACCCCTCAGTCCATTACCTGAAATGATTTGCTAAGACAAAAAGCTGGCATTAGCCATCTACTGGCAAAACTACTTCAGAGTGAAAACCATCAACCCAGAATACCACGTGTCTGGCCCATCAGTTTGCAACTACTGACTGGTCCTGTCATTCCAGAACATGTGGAACAGCTACTATTAAAATCAAAGCTAATAAGAAAACAAAAAAATTATCAAGGACAGAGGACTGGACTCTTTATGAATCTCTAAAGGTTAAGATCAAGCTTTTAATAATTAATTATAAACATACTCTTTGGATAGCACTGTTGGTGAAGATCATATTAGACAAATAACATTACTTTCAAATTTTACTAGAAAGATAAAAAAGGACTTACAGAAGTGGTTAAAAGTCACTGACCTCTCACTAATTGTGTACACTTCACAACATCTGTGTGTGGATGTTCAATGGTAATCTCAAAACCTGAAGAGTTACAAATACATTTTAGAATTATACATTTGCATCTGTAAAATAAAAAGCAAACCCCTTATGTTTCCCCCCAGACCTGAAATACTTGCTAAACCTTTGCACCACAGACTAAGTAACACTATTTAACTGCCTTTTATTCTTTACCTTTTCATACTTTGACTGTCAGATGGTAAAGCCACTTTGTGATCCATTACTAAAATATTCCTTCAGTAATCTCAAATCCTGTACACACATAACCTGGGAAATTACTATTTTTTTAAGCTGAATATACCTGAACAATTTCTAGCAAGTTAATAAGTCAGTAAAAACTGTACTGCAGACACACTGAAATGTGTGTGCGTGTGTACTTTTATTAATTGATTTCTAGCACTTAAACATGTTGCATGTATGAAATTACAAATTAAGTCAATTTGTAGATCAGTGACTTAAGAAACCTTTCTTAGTTTATGATACTGTTTCAAGAATTTAGGTCACGACTGTCAGCTATCTTTTAACAATATAGCCCAAGCGGTATTTAAGAATATCTGAGCCAGTCAGTGTTCCCAGGTCTGCAGGCTGTAACGGTCTCTATGGTGCAGGAAACTCAGCCGTTTCGTGACAGAACACGCCACTTCAGATTTTGGAAACATTTGAATCCGTTAAATGGCTACACTACGACTTCTGTTGTTCAGAGTCAGCACCTGCTCCATTGCATAAGGTTCTTCCATGGAAAGGCAGAATGGGGGAGAGCATTTGGTACAAAGCTGTTTCCCACTCCTGCAGGCCACGCACACAGCCAGCCTAGTGTAACATGTTACCTTATGGAAGAAACGTCAATGTAATCACTGCTGGGAGTAAAATCTATTTGGAAGCCTACACATTTCTAACTCCAACTGTCAGAAACATCTTTCACAACTACAGACACACCTTTTTTCTCCAGTTGTAAACACCGCACAACTGCTAACACAAAACTAAATTCACAGGTCAGAAGTTACACAGGAAAATGGTCAAATTCTAGGGTACCAATAGCACATCAAAAATCCAGTTACTTGGGTCCCACTAGCTCTTCATGGCAACTCGGCCGCACAGGAGGGATTTAGAAAGACATACCTAAAGTTTGAAGCATTATTGTTTCAAGTATAACCAGCTCTTGGGCTTGTTGAAGGTAAGCCTGAAACAAACAAGCAGACAGGTGAATTCACAGCAATCGACTGCCTCAGAGCTTTACTCACACACTGCCTGTTTGATACCAGCACGGGCAACAAATACCGGTACCCAGGCCAGGGATCACTGACAATTCACCCCACTTCACACTGGGGGTACTTTCTTCCACCAGTACAAGCCTTGCTACAAATTCAGTTACACCTGCCAGTCTTTGACAGGAAAATTAACTTGGCCTGGATCTCACACAATCTATTCCAGCAAAGCATTTCTGGGAGGTCAGGTGGGTGCTCTAAGAATTTCAAGATGGGGCAATCTCTATAAGTTTTATAGTAAACAAGTGAGTCTTTAATAAACTGCATTAAGTAACAGAAAGACTTAAATGGTATAAAAACAAAAGGATTTTTTCTAGGCTGCAGACAGCAATAATCCAGTAAGACAATGTAACAAACCATTCGATGCAATGTCATCTTTCAAACCACGTATCTTAAAAACCGTAACTTCCACCTACATCACTCTTTGTATCCAGTTGTGGCTCTTGAGGATGAAGACAGGCATTTGCTACTTTAATAACATGTTCAAGTTTCCGTGGCTGTTCTTCCACTTTTGCAGCCAAAAACAATGCCGTGGGAGACATTATCTAAAGAGGAAAAACATGTGTATCTTTTAACATTTTACAAGCAGGACTCAAATTTTTATGGAGTCTAAACTAGCATAGGAAAGGTTTAAGAAGTTGGTTTCGTGGCTTTTTTTTCCCCCCCAGTTTTAAAGTCATGCAAGGCAACAGAAATATAACTAGTCATGTTTTATTTTGTAACTGATGCAATCCTCTCAGCAGCACAGGGAAGGAGTAGCATAATGTTAAATTACGTTTGTGAGTAAGATGTCTGAGGTCAGACTAATTCTAGTTTAACACAAAAAAAAATATTTTGGCCCAGAAGACTTTGTCACAGTAGAACAAGCTGTTTCAAGTTAAATATACGTAGTGAGAAAGTTCATCCAATTTCTTGCAGAGAGAGAGTCACTACACCATCTTTTCAGCAAAACAGCTGATCACAAATTCTGCTAGCATTTGATTCTCCTTAAGAGTGAGAAACTTTGCAGAGAACTTTAAAAAAACAGCTTGTCATACACACATGGGCTCTATATGTAAGAGAAACTTTATATATACATATATATTCTTAGAAACTTTACTATATGCCCAGCAGTATCTGGAGAACAAAGCATAAGGATTCGTAAAACACCAGTTACATCAAGTGTTAGTAAAGACTACACATTACATTTAAAGATGAAAATTTATATAAAACTCTAGGTGTCATATGGTGGCAGTTCAGCATCACCTTAGAGTTAGCTGTGAAGTAGAATTTTAGTGCCTGTTGTCAGCTAGAATGACTGAGAATGACTGATGCGTGCAGCTAGAATGACTGAGAATGACTGATGCGTGCAGACAGAACACAGCAAACCACAAACCACTGAAGAATCAGGTTCTCTTTGCATGCAAAAGCTGCCCATGTTAACCAGGAATTAAAATGGTACTAGAAATCATCTACACATAAGCTGATTCAAATGGTTAAAATTAAGCCCGTATAAAGCGTTTATTCAGAGACTGAAATAGCTGCTTGCTGAGTATTTAATTAATGCACGGTGCAAGTAGCGCAGGTATTGGATTTCTCAGTGAATGCCCAAACAGAACTGGACTAAATAGGAGGCACAATCCCTAAAGTCAGGTTGGCTTTTTTTTTTATCAGGAAGCAGACTTTTATTATGCCAAAATTAAACACTTGGTATAAAAATTTGCAATATATAAAAAACTGCAATGAACTAATTAAACATTTAAGGGATTAAATTTCAGAAGCTTTCAAAGGTACTGAGGGAGTACTTTTTGCATCCTTAAATCACTTTGAAATGGCTGCTTGGATCTTAAGTAAAACTTTAAAGTTGGTAGATTTGAAAACTGACACCCTGGGAAGGTAAAACCCTTTGATGAGTTGAAGTGTGCCATGAGAAATCTAGCAAAAATCTCAATCTAAAAACCAACCACCCAAAACAAGTCACAGGGAGCAAATTCTTTTACAGGGGAGACAAAACCCCCTGTTTTCTTTTTAAGAATCTTGTAACCTAAGCCTGATGAAGCAATGAAATAAAACCCCAAAGTGAAGTGTTGCTGAACAAGGCCATATTAGCACTGTCATTTAATACTTCTGATGGTTCTGCAGAAGTTCCTATTCCCATGGCTTGAAGTAATGATTTGAAATTCTGGAAGGAATTTCCTTTGCCAGGGACATACTACTTGAAATGTGTCTCACCCTGGGAGATAAAACTTTTAAACAGTAAATGTGATGGAAAGGCTTTCTGGGGCTCAGGAAGTGGGAGGATCAACAGCTCTGAAGTGGCAGAAAACGCAGATGTCAGCCATCACACACATGTATAACCCAACACACACATCACAGAAAGGTATTTTACAGAACTCCATTTCCAACAACTGCCATGGCTGAAAACATTTCCAGTACACAGAGGCATTCTTTAAACCGAGTCACCAATGACCGCACAATTAAATCATCAGCAAATTCTCACTCCCTGTTACTGTGTCTGACTGCACCAAAGTTCTACTTCTTTCCAAAAAAGCACCATTGGGCTGACTGCAGGATATCTTCTGATTTACTGGAACAGATCAGAGCTGGCCAAGAAGTCTCTGCGCATTTCCTGATCTCCAAGACTTTACACAAAACACAGCTCTGGAGGCTGATTAAGTCAAGCTGATTAACTGTCATCTAACTCTGGCAAATCAGGAGTCTATGCACAGCCCAATTAACTATTTCCTTCAAAAAGAAGTGCTGGCTTCTGGCCAAAGAATTCAGGTCTTTGTCTTATCTAGGACAAGGGTTCTCACTCCCAGTTTAGAGTAGGTCAATATTTTTAGCTCCCTTGGTATTGATTCAGAAAAATAGACAGCCTAATAAAATTCCAGACTTGGCATGCATGTAGCTTTCAGTGAACATGACACACCCTGCTAAGTGTATAACTGGCAAAGTTACTGAAATGCTTTCATTCATTTCCAATTACCAAAAATGGCAAAAAATAAACCAAGCAAAGGAGAAACAAAAAAAGCAAAATTAAAGAAACATACTAGACAGTGATAAGCTTCCTATATATAAATACCTTAATTTGATATTTAGAGTAATTATATACCATGCACCCAAAATAATCTTTCAGACTTTGAGAAATCTTCAGAACACGTGATATATGACATTAAATCCCACTTTATTACTAGCTGAGAATCTCGGGAACCAAGTCCTACAGAAATAGGAAAAAAACCCCAAACGTAAGAGCCTTGTCAACACAAGGCAAAAGCATTATACAGCAAGTTTCACAGGGAAATGTGGTACAAGTCCTTTCCCACTTAAAAAGTACAGGGCAGTACAAAGACAAAGGCATTCAGAAAAATCTCAGAACACACAGGCAGCGTGCGTGTAGTTTTCTGAGATCTCCCTCTCCCTTCTAATGCCCATATTAGTATGTTTTTACATTTGATACAGTTTAGCCTAAGACATTAAGTGCTTCCAGGCTACGAGAGGGTTTTCAAGTTCGAACACAGAGAGCTGTGGGGAATTTTTTTTATTATAACCAGGAGTTCACATTGCATAAAAGCAGCAAATATGTTAAATTGCAATCTTAAAAACAGAACTGAAGTACCCAAAAGAGCCTCACTAGAGCTTGAAGCGCATTATGAAAGTTTTAAGAACTTTGCAAAATTGCAAAGTCAACTGTTTAATACTGTGATTTGGACAAGGCACAGGGAAGGGAATGCAGAAGGACTGGGAACAAAACACCCTCCACAAAACTCACCCACCTTGCACTTGAAGGAAAAAATTCCTCATGAAGCTTTCTTTAGGCTCTTCACTAAGTTCCACTGCATGTCACAAAAACCCCTTGACATCATCAAGACTATGTTCAACTGGTTGTTTGGTATTGCACATGGCATTTCTAAGGATTGTATTTAAAATCTACAGCTCCCATTTGGATGCCTTACCTCTCATTGCCAGCATACGAAGGATTTTTCCCCCTTTCTGTTCTTCAAATCACAGTGTACTGAAGAATAAGCATCTAAAAGAACTATTTGCTATATCACAATGTAACACCAATCTTCATTTTGAAGATATTTTAAAGTATAATAGTGAGGCTAGTACTACCTATAAAAAGCCAGCAAACTCCCTTCCCATCCCAATATTAGCACAGACTAACTTTATACTCAGCAAACCAAAGTTCCTATGCCCTGGCCAGCAATGCAGAAAGAATAATTTGTACTGAGGAGACCCGCAGTAGCTCCTGCCATTTGCACAGCCAGGGAAATTAGCAGTCAGGGCATCCAATTCTGCTTCCCAAAATTGGCAAAGCAACTTTCCAGCCTCACTGGGGCACAGCAACCTTGCAATGACTTGACCCGCCTTGACTGCAAGAGCAAAACCTCGATACTTTCTTCTTTGCACCTAAATGTATGTACTCTGTGGGCAATCCAGAGCAACTCGTAAGTGACTTGCCAGCTCACAGTAAGGTCACAAAAAAAAGGATATTTGGCCATTAGAGCAGTACATGTAATGGATTCATTAGAGCAGTACATGTAATAGATTCATTAGAGCAGTACATGTAATAGATTCCCAACGAACCAAGACTACATTAACTGGTACCTGCCACCCCTGTGGCTCTACAGATTGAAGATACTGTTGGGAATTCTGTTCCCTATTCACAGATGACTCAAACTCCTGAAAGCCTGTAAAATTTTTTGGCAGTAACTTATCCTGAAGGAAAAAACCATAAAATTAAGACAACATCTATTCAGCAACTGAGCTTCCACTAGAAGCCCTGCTTATTAACAATTAAGAGCACGTGACATATATGACACACATGGATATTTGTATAACCTGGCAGTTACACATGACGATAAATGTGCAAGTGCTTATTACCAGATGAAAAACATTAATTTACCAATAAAACAGGACAATATAGGCCACATTTTTTCAGCTGAAGATCATAAGGCATTCTAACTAATGGCCATCTAATTTTCTAGCCCCAGCCTTCAAATTGCTTCCTGCCATGGATAAACAGCACCACGTGCACACCACAAAGAAATAACAGAAATATACTGCCATATGCTGTAGGATAGCTTATCTAGGCCTCAGCTTTGAGACTGCCAGTACCTTACTACTCACTTCTAAGCGTTACTTTCTCCTTTCAGGATGAACACTGTTACATTTTTTAGCTTGCCAAGTGTTGCTCTGGAGATTTGATATTAAGTATTTATTAGAGTTCTCCGCTTTTGCTTTCTCTCCAGAGAACCTAATGGATGGTTTGGGAGTATTTTAAAAGTGACTCCATTCCCTGAGAGCACCCTCTTTCCCCTACAGGAATGTGAGTAAGAAAATGCTCTTGCCCATCAGCACACATACAAAGGCGCACGCTGGCCTCACACTCATTAAGGAATTCAGCAAGAATCAGTATTACTGAGGGATAACCTGCAGTGCACTTGCCTTTAACTTTGAACACCATCACCTGAGAATTAATTAAACAGTACACTTCCCTCCCCTGTAAGAGTTGCAGTTTCCAAGGCATTCTGCCCTTACGTAGCTTGCGAATTTTAAGACTTATAAATTAATTTAAGCCATAATTTCCATATAAAGAGCACTATACATTCAAATACTACTGTGCTGCCGGCTCCGAGGGACTGTCATTTACCAGCATCCAGTGAAACCCCAAACACAGGAGCTAAAGCTTCTTGCTGCCTAAATCTAGCCTAGATTAGCAGGTGACAGTACAAAGCACCATCCAGCAGGTGATACAGCAGGTAAGTGGCTCTATAGATAAATACAGCAGCTCTACACGGAGCCATCTCTCCACTCCAAGCAGCTCGAGTTTATCAAGCCCACAGGCCATCCACAATCCCAAAAAACTTTGAGTGCCTCACCAGCTCCTCTTCCACCTGCTACAGGCTACTGCTACATGGGCAGAACAGCAGCAGAAGGAGGGGAGAAAGAGGAACGTGCATGGATGAACACAGCAGTTTTGGTAACAAGCTGCTGCAAGATTGAGTTTAGCTCAGATTTTGCACAAAAAATAATTAAATACACTTCTGAAATGCACCTGCAAAGGAATATGTATTTCCAGCTAAATAGGCACCCAATAAGATGCCCATTTGCTCAGCGAACAATAATGAACAAATTCATGACAGAAAGAAGAGCTGGCTCTCCCTGTACCCCACTGTGTACCAGCTCCAACTGCAGACAGTGCAAGGTTTGCAAGACTCTACCCCTTGGTAGCTCAAGGTCTGCTCTGGCCTAGACCTAACATCTGCCACAGTCTCAATCTGTCTATTTTATCATTAAAAGATCTAAGAAAACTCAACATTTAGTGACAAACCACTATCACCATTAACTATTCTTGCTTAAAACAAACAAACCAACCCCAAGAATACCTAAAGATACTATTATTTTTCCACCTATTGCATCCAGTACTGGACCTAAAGAAAAAAAGCCTGATATTTCCAAGTTGTTATCTCCAGTTCCATACCTGTTACAATAGTCCTCAATAACAGGTAGCATTTTTACTGAAAAATACTGTTCTTAACAACACATTCTGCATTCAGAGCCAACATGTTCAGGTCATGAGGTAAAACAAGATTCACCTCATGAGATGTAAAATATTTTTGTCTAATATGGCCTATCATCACACCACTTAAGACTAGACTAACTAAAAGAATTTACACTGCTTCAGAAACAGATATGTAATCCATATGGATCCACACATAACCACACTATCACTGTCAGACAGACCAGGCCAGAACTTCCACTGACTTCACCAAGAAAAAAGTGTGTTCCCACACTTTAGCCTTTCAAACTACAGCACATAAGCACCAGCCACATTTGAAACATCTAAATGTATTCTTCACACATCTGAAATGTGCTTGCTGATGGTGCCTATTTATTCCTTTTATTTCAATGGCAGAAGATAAAATCTAATTGCCACCAGTTAAGGTGATCCAAATTTGAAAACAAGTCTCATGACTGCTTCTAAACCACTGATAAGAAGCTACAATTTCCTAAAAACAAATCACACTTCACACTCCCGTGTATAATACTTCTCAGTCAGAACCGCCAAAATTATAGGCATATTATTACCACACATAAAATCATACTTACATTTCGATTAAATTTTGTGAAGGAATGATGCATATAAAACCTGTGCATGTAAACAATTGCGGTATTTATCGTAAGCTGAGATCTGGAAGATTAAATGAAGGAAACGCTACATATTAAGAATTTGTCTACAAGAATTGAAAGCGATGCGCTTTCCACATCAACCACTGCTCTCAACATACTGTCTTCAGCCGAAAATGGATTAGGGACGTGACACTTCAGAACTTAACCGATATTAACACATCCTTAAAGGATATTAACACGTATCGTTCCCATCTGTTTCGCAGACCATGTGGAGATTCCTACGCCAGGCTCCCCACAGACACCCACGGAATGAAAACTCCTCAATGGGCGACACACACTGAAACACTCTCTCAAGTGCTTTTGTTTTGTCCCAATTCAACTATTTCAGTGGAGATCGGAGGATTTGGCCTTGCTCTGATCTATTTTTTTTCTTTTAAAAATCACATTAAAGCATGGCTAAAGAGGACTCGCCCGTTTCGGGGAAAACGGCTCTGCAGGCAACTGGGATTTACTTCAGAAGTGCCCCAAGCCGCAGCTACGGACACGAAGGCGGCTGAAAGGGCAGGTGGAAGCCGAGCCCCTCACCCGCCGACAAAGAGCGCGGCGCGGGGGCTTGGCAGGCTCCTCCTCCCATTCTGTGCCTCCAGGCCACGGCTCCATCCCGCGGGAGCGCCGGCCGCGGAGCAGCGGGAAGGATCCCGGGGAAGGCTCCCACACGGGGGAAAGGGTCTCCCGCCGCCCCTCCACGCGCAGCCCGCGCCGCCCTCACGCCCGTCCCGCCCGGCCCCGCCGGCCCCGCTCGGATACACGTTGAGGCGCTGGCCCATGTCTTGGATGAGGTTGGCCGCCTGCTGCCGGTACGAGAGCTCCTTGTCGGCCTCCACGCCGCAGCGCCGCGAGGGCGTGTTCTCCAGCTGCTCGCGGCTGAAGAACCAGCGCGACGCGGCCGAGGAGCCGCCGCCGCCCCGCGCCGCGGANGCCGGGGATCCCGCAGTGAGGGAGCGGGAGGGGATGGAGCCGGGGATCCCGCAGTGAGGGAGCGGGAGGGGATGGAGCCGGGGATCCCGCAGTGAGGGAGCGGGAGGGGATGGAGCCGGGGATCCCGCAGTGAGGGAGCGGGAGGGGATGGAGCCGGGGATCCCGCAGTGAGGGAGCGGGAGGGGATGGAGCCGGGGATCCCGCAGTGAGGGAGCGGGAGGGGATGGAGCCGGGGATCCCGCAGTGAGGGAGCGGGAGGGGATGGAGCCGGGATCCCGCAGTGAAGGAGCCTCCAAGGGACCGCTGAGGTCATCCAGCCCCACCGGCAGCCCGGCACCGCCACTTTAACCCCCTCTACACCCGTAAACCCCATCGCCCAGTGCCGGGTCCAGGTGCTCCTGGAACACCCCCAGGGATGCTGACTCCACCACCTCCCTGGAAGACCTATCCCAGTGCCTGACCACTCTAACTGGGTATCGATTTCATACCGTGGTTCGAATTCAGGACACCTTTATGCTTAAACAATAAAGTGAAAAAAAGGTAAAAAATGTTAAAAGTAAGGGTTCATTTTTCAAGGTAAGCAAATCGCAGAACAACCTATTTGGAGGAGGACGTGGAAAGAGAGGAAAGAGGAAAAGATTTACAATGCACAACTGGTTCCTAGAAAATTCCTGTCTGCTGGCAATATGAGCATGTAGACACTTGAGAAATGCACAAGAAAATGATAGACTTTCTGTGATTGCACATGAGCAGTGTCAGAGATTCTCCTGCCGTGCAGGTTGTCCTCACTGGGCGCTCCGTACTCAGTTATGGGTTTTCAGCAGTGGCTTCAGCTTATGGATTCAGGGTTTGAAGGATACGAAAAGCTATTCAAAGTTCTGATCATCATGGATGAAAATGAGAGCTACAAGAGTTCTGCTCATGTTCAGTACATGCCACTGCCAGTCTGCAGTGGATTTGTTGACCTGAAGTTACATCACAATGAGTTCTTTGACAACTTCAGTGCCACTTTTATAACAAGCAGTTGTCATTTTATAACTAGACCCAACAGAATACTGATGAAATATACAGATGTATAATGCAACACAGACGCGAAATACTTGCCTGATCTTCCCATCATCTTTAAGATCTTGCATGTGCAGAGGAAATTTAACCTCAAAGACTTTTCTTGTAATTAGGAGCTGGTCTTTGACTTCCTATTTTTGTGTCTGTAACAATCGAGGTACAATGTTTTACCTCATTGTTTAAATCACTGTTTAAAGCTCATGGAGTTTGGGTGTTCAACTTAACTTTTTTATTCCTGCAGTAAATTGGTGGAAGAGTATTAAGAATGTTCTTGTCTGACTGCAATTATAATCTTACATTAGCTTTGTTAATGAAATGAAAAAGAAGATGGAGGGAAGATTTTATATATATATATATATCTCCATGTCTTAAAAATCTTAACATATCAAGAATAGGTAGAATATCATTAAGTAATGACAGTGCATAATGAATATGATTTATGCAGGGAATGCACATTAATTAACTCCCATGCAGAGTGCTGCAATCACCCATTTAGTCACAGGTTAAGGTAATTAAATACTGTTCTTGCTATTGGAGAGGTTCCAGACCTTGGTCCCCAAAGATGTGACATTGCATTTTCACTAATTTAACTGGTTTCATTCATAAAAAATTGAAGAATTAATCCAATTAGAATGTATTGGAGGAATCACAATGTATTTTCCTCTTAAATCCATTTAAACATCTGTGAGCATCATGTATGTTGAAGGGAAATATATGAGAATGAAGTTGCCTTTTGACTTTGAAATTTAATTAAAACAATCTGGTTGAAAAATCATGCATGCTCAAAACTCAATGCTTCCATGTGGATATTTAAATAAAAAAGGTCAACAGAAGTCTTGCAAACCTGAGGACAATAAGTGTTGTTAAAGCTACTTTCTGTCTCTTCTTTTCCTCTTACATAAAAGCTTTATATTCTAAATCTCTGAGCTGCTGGCTACTTCAGCTCCAACTTTTGAACAAACCATGTTTTTTCGGGTGGGTTTGACACTGTAAAGAGGGACAGAGCTTTTTTTGTAGTCCAAAGGAGGCTGGGATCAGCAGGAACTGCTGATGTTCAACATCCTTCATGTTCAGTCTGTGACAGCTGTGGCAAGAGCTGGAAACAACTTCTGTCTAATACTGTTTTGCCTGGAATGTTCCAAGACTAAACAGAGGAATGGTGACACCACACGTAGCCAGCAAATGTCCCCATGAAAACAGAGACTGTAAGTGCTAATCCGCATTTTTCTGACTGGTACGAAATCCTCTCAGGAGGAGGATGCCTGTGCACTCACTGGATAATCATGAAAACCTGTTTCAATCAATAGTCTATACAGCAAACCATCTTTCCATTCCTACAGCAGGACTCAAGCTCGTAGAGCATTAGCACTTCAACATTTACAGTGCCCAACCTTAGTTTTAGGAAGCATTTTGTAAGGAATAGAATCTTAAACCGTTCTGTTGCTAAACACTAGTATTTATTGTGACAGTGGCAGTGACACACCAAGCGTTACCCACACAAATACATTATTTCTGCACCTACAACCATATTGTTCAAATTGTTTCTGGTGAGTAAGTTCCCAGTGGTGTAGGTGGCAGCTAAAATGTAAAGTCGCCACACAGACCTTTTCCATCCTACCACAACATTGACAAAGCACAAGTGCACCTGCAGTGCTGAGCTGAGTGTGCTCTGCTGCGTTTTCCAGCAGGGGATAAAGGCAAATGTTGCCTTTTATTGGGCACCAACATTGTTTAAATTCTGTTTGAAGATTCTTTCAAATTCTCTTTGTTGATCACAACAAGGACAGAAATGTCCTGGGTACATCATTTTCTCAGCTCTTTTCTTCCTGAGAATCAAGTCCTAATAACATGGCATTGATTATAATTCAGACATTCTCATGACAACTGCAAAAGATGAAATCTCTCCTTTATTATGAAAGCAAGGATCTCAGAATTGTTTAAAGAGAAACAAAATCCTCAGGCAATACCTGTGCATAGTCATTTCTAGTACCCTTGCTTTTGTTTTGGAAATAACAGGAGACTGTCAGATAATTGCCAGTTTTATTTTTCACGTGTACAGTTACACGTGCCAACAGAAACATCCTTAAGGATTCTGCGTTATTGCCGAAGTTTAGCTTCTTTAGTACTTCATAATTACTCAAATTGTTTTCTGCTAAGACCCAAAAATTCCAGAGCATTTCCAGCCTTGAGTTTATCCTGTAAAAACAAAACACATATACGTGTTTATGCTTAGCTCATATTTAACTCAAATGCTTTTATTTGTGCTTTAAGAGGAACTGCTGCAAAGAGACTGAAGGGCCTCTGATTTTGCAGTGTTTTATCTCATATCTCAGAGACTTAAAAAGGAGGGAAAACCCCCTCAAATGTAAAAAATCATACCTTCAGTTTATGGTCAAAATCATCCATTGAATCAATCAATTTTCCAGGTTCCAGTTCCCCAAGTGGAAAAGGGTAATCTGTCCCCAAAATAACTTTGTCCTGGTAATAGAAAAAATGGTACCTTTTATAGTAACATTAAACAATAGAGTTCCAATAATATTAATATTAACATGCTACAATGTTATATTAACATTAGTATTATATTTTAAACTCATACATATTAATTTTTTCAGATTTTTAATTTCTTCTTAATTAACATTAAAAAACACATGCTTTCTGGAACGTATAATGAGCTACAAGAAATTATATGTATGTATTGGACTGATTAATTATGAAAGTGAATATGAAGACTGTAACTTCCACTAGGAAAAGAACAAAGCTTGAAAACAATGACTCAAGAGTTTTTTGGATTAATTTAAGCTGGAAAAAAATGCAGTTTATTTGTTAATAATTTTTGTGGTGTCTAACTGAATTTATGGTATTTTAATTCTGATAAGCAGAAAGTTCAAGATGCAAATCCCAGGCGTGTGGCATGAGTGTCTACCTCTTGGGTAAACGAAACACAATTAGGAATTTCCTACTCAGACTGATTTTCTGTGCTGTGGTGCTGGTTTGAAAGGTAACAGCCTCTGCAAGTGGTCTGCCTAAAATGCAATGATTAACACAGAATTCTTCCTTCTGAGTTTTGATTTACTCATTCCATGCTCTGCACTGGTGTGTGGAGTACAAAATGTGTATGAGACTTTTAGACATATTTCTTTAAGAATCTCAGGAAGTTCTCCACCAAACTCAGAAAAGATGCTTGGATTTGTAGTCCTGAATTTGAAACTTTTGGCTAAATACACCCCCACAGATTTAAAATTATCTATGGGTGAGAAGAACGTGTAATAAGAAATACAAAACAATAGAAACTATCTTCTCTCTGATACTTTCAAAGATGTAATAACGGCACTGGGGTACTACTGAAAACATGATACAGCATAGAATTACTATAAACACTTAAATTTATATAAAAAAATTAACTGGTATTCAGCTTCAGGTAACAAAATCTATATCTCATTTGCAAAATTTCATATATTTCTGGAAGTCTGCAACTTTTTTTGAAGTGTCATTGTCTTTGAGTGGGACTGGATATTAACTGTGGGTTTAAAACACGTACCTGAAGATATGAGTGACACGATATAACTTGTTTCTGAAAGTCAGTCAGTGAAAAGAAAATTCAATAAAAATCTGTGGGCAACATCCCTGTTATCAGAGATGAAAAGAAATGGGCAGATCCTAAACAATTAGGGCCACATTGTTATGGGCTCACTTTCTCTCTGGAATGATATTTCCCTATTTTATCTACCCTGGAGAGTGCGTACTGCCAGCTCTCTTGATTTTATCAAAAGTCTCTTTTCCTTTAGGCTTCATCTCCTGCAGACAGGAGTATTTGAAAAACCACAGTTTTCATTAAAAATGTATGTTTTTAAGTGTCTCATGGATTTGAAGTCGAAATGATGAATTTTGGACACTTGTTACAATGTTTGATCTCTGTTACCAGAGTTTAATACTGAAATAGGGTGAAGAAAACATCATTAATTATTTTCTGAAATGGTTTCTTAGTTGTCAAATGCTTTTTAAAAATTTTTTTAATCTCCACTAGATGTCACCCAAAAGTCTCTGAAAGAACCTACACAAACCTTTACCCAAAATCTACAGAAGAGACACATTCTATTGTTCTGTCCTGTATTATTGTGTTCTAATTTATTATAGAAGATTTGCCACAAGATTAGCATAGGAAAATTTATACCCTCTGTCTAATAAATCCAGTTCTGAGCATAGACTAAACAAAATAGATTTGCATGTGTGCACTTTGAAACAGCTAAATACATTCTTTTATTTATAATATGCAATGAAATACCAAGATGCTTTATTCAGATAAGAAAAACAAATTTCATGTATTTTATGATAAAAAACCCAACTGAGAAACAGACCAGGTTTATATGAGAAAGTGGATTTCTAAGTAAAAGAGAAGGCAACATAGAATTTGCTTATCTCTTTACTAGGGAAGGTCAGGTAAAACAGGAAGGTTGGAGTACCCTTATTTACATCTCCTATATACTAAACCAGAAGGAAATCCCACACCCTCACTGGAATAATATATTTTTTTCTTCTCCTCTCTATGTAGATATATTTTTTCCCCTCTATTTGGAAGTAATCCACAGCTAATCAAGGGATCTATTCATTAGTAGCAAAATGAAGAGCTGTAAATCAATAAGGCAAATTTAGAAGCAGCGTTCTTGCTGTGCTACTGGTGATCTTGGGCTCTTCATTTGTACTCTTTGAGCTTCAGTTTTGCACCCATCTGTAAAATGGGGGTTGCAATACCTGTCTTTAGCAACCAGCTTCAGAGAAGTGCTGTGAAGCCTCTGCAGATGAATAATAATGCTCCTAGCACAAGGGATGTACTGTTATATTATTCCAAACTATAGCAACAAAGTCAATTTTCCCTAGAAGACTTGGAGGTCGATTCCTTAATTAGCACATCTCTCCTCCTGGAGAGGTACACGGGGCTAATGATTAACCTCGGTGCACCCTGCTACTCAGCACACCTCTCTTCACAGTAATAAGGACCCAAATCTGAAAATGAATCCCAAAGACCTTTAAGCATGACTTCACCCTCTTACATAAGTAAAAATTGTATTTGCCTTGAATCTCACCTTCTTTCCTACCACCATGATACACCTGAAAAAAGTCCAGAATGCTGTAGCCAGTTCAGCTCCAACTTCTGGCCAGAGAATGCTTTGCCTTTGGATGGTGGCTCTGGAGCAGTCACCGTGGGGAAGTTTTTGCAGAGATGCACTGAATCATTTAATCCCATGTCAGCCCAGTTCGTCACTTTTTATAGCCAGCAACACTGGGGATTTTGTGTTTATTTGTATTCACCTCATGCTACCTCATCACGGGGGGAGCAACGGACTGCAGCGATTCTGCAGCCGTACAAAATTCTCTCTCAGAAACGTGTGTTTCTGCTTCTGTCCCCAGTTAACCTGCACCCCAAACTGAGAAGGGGTGAGCTTGAGTGGACACGACTCATCCCAGCTGTCAGTGGATTTTGATATGGATCAGCTCAGGGCCAGCACGCTGCGCCCCGGTGCCAGGCAGTGGCTGTTCCCCAGGGCCCTGGAGCCAGGGCCAAGCACATCTTCACACACGCCGATGCCCTCCCTGCACCGCCTGAGCTGCTCTCTGGAGAGCTGGCCTATTTCAAACCTCCAGCTCTCCAAGTGCCATCCTCAAGCCTCCATCACATTGTTTTTAGCCTGGCATTTGTTAATCTTATATATGTTACTCTGCCAACACATGACTGCACCGAAAGCACTGAGATATTTAGTGTTTCTTTAAGCATTTGACTCATGGAAGGGTGTTATGTGAGAATGTCAACTTTCCTTAGAAAAAGAGGGAACTTTTTAATCTGTATGGTTATAAAGTTTGAAATCGTGATGTGAATGTTTTTGTTTTCAAGGATAAGGTGCCTTAGGCTATGGAAAAGAGAAAGAAAGTTCTTGTGCATGTTAAAACATTACATTTTGGGTATGTGTCTCATGATTTTTCAGCATTGGGATTCCACCTGATGCCACATGGTTTGAGCTCAAAATACTCAGAGGAGAATTAAAGAAGACACCAACATCCTGTGTACTATTCTGGCTAAATTTATTGTGTTAAGACTCTTAATTTTAAAAGTCTGACAAAATAAATAAAACACCAGAGAGGCTAATGCTGAGTGACTTTTAGATTATCAAATTATGGTCCATAATCTCTCTCTCCTCAAAGAACTAAATTCCAGTTGCAAAGACTAATCACAGTTAGGGACCAGAGTCTGTGTGCAGCTTCTTAGGATGAAAGGTAAAGAAATTAAAGTGTGGTGCAAAGACAGCAGCTTTCCCACAACAGCAATAGTTTAGAGCAGCCTTGAGGAGCAAAGCTGACTCTAAAGCAGAAATGCCCTGAGACTTGCGTGCTACACAAGTTCAGACAGAAGAAAAGTTCAATTCTTCAGCAATGGATTCAGCATCCTGTTGTACTTTCCCTCCTGCTTTGCCCTTGACATCTACAGTTCAGTTTAGCAGATTCAGATCACAAAGAGAATCTGTGGTCTCAGCCAGGCTGAGTCACACAGCTGCTAATTTACCAAGGCCTTTCTAACAATGGCAAAACCTGAATCCCAACATTTAAAAATGGGTAAAAAGAAACAAATGAGTGATCTTTTCTCCTTGCACTGGCAATTTAAAATTCAAGAGCTAGACTCATCCTTGTGTACTAGAACTGCATGTGGAACAAAAATATACTTAGAAAGAACATGGTCTGGATCTGGGAGATTTCTCAGAAAAGGAGGTAACAGAGACAAGTGTTGAACTGTTACTCCATAAGCCTTCGGGTGTCTTGTAAAATGGATGTCCTTATCACACAGAGAAAAATTTTAAAATCTATTGTAAAAAACCACCTTAAAGCCACTTGCTCACTCTAAACTACAGTTAGATTCAAATGATAATGCATAGCAAAAACTCCTGGGCTGTTGATCATGATATATTTCCTATTTAGAGGTTGGTAACAGAATTAAAAGAAATCAATGTTGTGCTGGAGCCCTAGTATTTTATTAGTAACTCAGCTGGTGCCTAAAACTTCACCCCTGGCACAGAGATGGCCACCTGAATTAATACCCACTGATGTTACCAGAACTTTCCAGTACTAACAGCTCATTAGCAGATCTTTTGTGAGCAAATTGACCTGGGTTTTATCTTACTTGTTTCTATTGGAATTAGGCTCCATGGCAGTTTCTTTGCACATTTTATGGGGCTTCTTCCATAAATCTATTTTTGGTTCAAGGTGGATTTAAGGAAAAAGATATTCTATCTTCACTCTTTAGAGCTGCAGTGTTACTGTATTGTACACACATATACACTTCACAGAAGTTTCTATACTATTGTTTCAAGCTGTAGTTGTGCTGTCACACGGTTGAATTTTCCATGAATCTTCAAACACAGAGTTTTCCTGAAAGGCACAAGTCCTGCAGGGGAGCTGCAGGCAGAAGTCCAATCTCAAAGCTACAGACTTCCCGTGCAGCACAAACTGAAAACCCACGGATTTTAAAGTGTGATACCTGAGCTCAGAGTACCAGGATAAAGAAAGCAATAGTGCTGCATTGTTATTTTTGTCTGGCCTAGGCAAGTCACTTCTGTACCAGTTCTACTGCGGATTTATTTCAGTAACCTGTTCAGAATATTAGACATAAAAATTGGAAATTAACAGATTATTTTCTGTAGAATAATCCCCGAGTTAAGTGATGTTTGTGAACTTCAGCCATACAACAGCCCTGTGCCATGGGAGCCTAGACACTGATGTACAGGAAACAGGACTGCAGCTGCTGAGACAAGAAAATCCCTGTCAGAGCTTGCATTTCTGATTTGACATCTGGAAGATTTCTGCCTCTGGCTGCAGACACTCAGGGAGGTCCAGAGATCAAGGCACAAAGACAGATCTCGTGTTGATTTGCAGTGATCTGTTGGAGGCTGGCATGAGTGATGCCATCTTCAACCCCTTCCTGAGCATTTCCTAATGAGAAGGTATTATTTGAAGGTTTCAGGATTTTTCTGCCTCATGCTGTACCTCATTTAAATCTTTGCTAAATTGCAAAGATTTCTTTACAAACAACTAGAACAGTTTTGCAAACCCATAATGATTAATGGTCTCTCTGAGATACTCACAAAAGCTTTCCTTATTACTGATTTTTTTTATCTGTCTGTAACTCCCCAAGTGGAAATATAATTTGATTTCTTAAAGCATGCACTTGAATTTGAAAATGAAGCCATTTGAAAACAAGGCTCCAAACTGAAGCAGTCTTTACTTGAAGTCCCATCCTGAACAAGCTTAGAGAAGGAACTAGCCTCATGGAACTAAGGTGACAGTGCATGGTTTCCTGGGTTAAACCCACCTTTTCAATAAACCCATATAGTAAAAGCATTATCAACATGGCCGAAGCCCATCAGTTTATTTCACTGGGTGAAGATGTCTTCTTCCTGCTTTCTTCTCCTATTCTCCTTTTGCTGTTTCATAGGAAATTAACTGAGGAATGACTGACTCCTAGAAGCATTAAAACTCACCTCTCCTATCACACTTGTGAGCAGCCTTAGTGCCCCGCGGTCGTGGACAAGAGAGTCTGTGTAAAACGAGCCGAGGTATTTCCTTGGATCCACCTTATTATCCATGGCACACAAATCAGGGCGCACGTTGAATCCGTGGGAGATTCGCCCCACTGTGTATGGAAAAGCTCCACCTGCAAGAAGAAATTGTTAATAACAGCAGCTGCAAATATGTAGGAGGGAAAAGCCCTCTTATCACCAAAGATCCATAAGTTTTACCGTCAGCTCTTTGGAAAGAAAGTGCTCTGCACCAGAGGTTTTTTATTCCTTTACCTTCATTAGCTTCTTTCTCTATTTTTCTCACTTCTTCACTACTGTGTTGCCCAAATTCCTCCTGCTGCTTCCCTGTCCCTTTCCTTCAACCACCTGCTGCCTCCCCTTCCTCCTTGTTTCCCTTACAGGCTGTTGTACCAGTTTCACACCCCGCAGCTGGAGAGTGTTCATAAAAGCAGCTGATCTGTCAGACTGTCTCTTTGGGGTAACAGTGCTCAGCTGGTGGCAGGCTTCACGTGGAAACCCCATTAGCTGGGATACCAGAAATACAACTGTGCCATGCTCAGCCAAAGAACAGGAGTTTCACGTGGTACACTACTCACCTCCATGTGCAAAGCAAACTTTCAGCTTGGGGAATTTCTCAAAAATTCCTCCCATTATCATGGAGCAAATGGCCATGGTTGTTTCTGTTGGCATGCCTAAGAAGAAAAACAGCTTAATCGTATACGAGCTTTATATTTTTAATTTTCTATTTGGTTTTTAAATGTTATGTTAATTTTCTTCCATGAGCCTTGAGCCTACTGAAAAAGTAATAGTTGCGGGGCAGCTGCCAAAGGTTATGCATTATTTCTACTGGAGGGACGCAAAGTTGAACTTTAATTAACTGAAAAGAAGACACAGGCCTGGAAGTGAAGATCTCTGAATTCTAAGTCCAGTTTTTACTCTATACCATTAGGACAGATGACAGGCAGGTTGGGTGTGTCCTGAAATACCCAGCACAGGCCTGGTTCCCGTTATCCTTGCTCAAAGTCAAGTCTGGAACGTGCCAGGGTGCCTTCTCACCTTGTGGTTTCTTTTGTGTGGAAAGTGAGGCAGATACCTTGGTGGATATTCCAACACAGATTTGGGGCTTAGTTACAACACGATGTCAGCTCCTACAGTTTGGAACTAACCTGGCTCTGTCTTTGCTGCTGGCTGAGTTGGATGCCCAGAGATAGGAACAGAACAGGAATTTAGGTTCCTACAGCATGCCACAGCTTCTGAGCACACCCAACTTATTTAAATTAGAATATCATGCCATTTTAAACATATAACATCAGACATCCAGCTTGAAATTAGGAACTCAGCTCCCTTCATCTATGGGGGAAACAACACATATCCAGCTGAAAAATTTATTTTTATTAATGTTTTATCATATGCTCAGATGCAAAGCCTTATTAGGCTTAATGTGAAAATACTCTATTTACACTTTGTTAAGTAAATGCAATAATTCAATTCTCTTCTTAAATCCGTGTTGTTGAACCTGCTCTGATTAAGACAAACTGATATTGTTTTAAGATAATGTACTGGTGATTGGGACAGCAAGATTTTCCAGTGTATATTGCAGAATGTATATTATGAATATATTGTGCATGTTTTCAGAACTGGTGGCAGTGCGAAACCATGCAAAACAAATGAATGCAAAACAAAATAAATGAGGGTAGAATCAGGTCTAAACATTTCTGGGTAGCAGAAAAACCCTGCTCCTATTATTCGGTGTTGATTTACCTATTAGATGGGGGGAAAATGGAAACAATATCCTACATCTACTGAGAGCTTTCCAAGTCCATGTTGTTCCAGCTACAGTTGATGTAAAGTTAGATTTATTCTCTCTCTGATCAACCTATTTCTAAGAATTAACCCAAGAAATTCTAGGAAGTAATGTTCGGTTTTGCTTACTCCTTCATTTACTCCTGTTATTTTTGAGGAGCTAATTTCTGAGACATTTCACTTTTCCTTAGCCATCTGCTCTTTGTTTTTAGGACAAAAGAGAAGACTTTATTCTGTTGCTAGTCTGAATAATTTTAATTCTAAATATTTAACAGAGAAACTAAACCAGTTTAGAAACAAATGACTGCTGAACTTACACGACAGACTGAATCATAATACTAGATTTAAAAAAAAAGTTTGACAGAAAAACGACGTAATTTTTCTCTGTACTTGTACTTGACTTGGCAACAATCTCCTGGGCATAATCCAGTTCATAAATGTAGGTTAAGCAAGGTAAATATACACTTACCTATTAGCCAGGGAAACCAATATTTGGACATCCTCCCATCTATCTGCATGTCCCAGGGATGCACAAAGAGACAGCAATTTAATTTCTCAGCAGCCTGCAGCAAAAAGGAAAAGTCTAAATCTTGACTAATCACAGCAAAATGCATCTTAGATCTCAGTCACGCTTTGAAATGACCTGCAAGTTGGCACTGAGCAGTAGTACTGGCAATGAAAATAGGCCCATAAGTAAGAACTATAAGCAATAGTTGGCTGTATTTACTCCTCTGGGCCATATTCTCAAGTCCTCACTCAGTTCACAGCTCTTCCTGTGACTACAGAACTGGAAATATAGACAATAACATCATTTTAGTAAGCTGAGAGCTTCTCAGAATAATGCAGTACAAAAATGCTTTTCCAGCTATGTTTTTCAGCCATCCTGTAGTGTAAGACTCAGTTCAGGCAAACATTCTCTTGGTTTCATTACACATATGAGAATGAATACTCATAATGTCTTATAAAAGCATTTTAGGATGGTTTTGCAGAATTGTTCCAGCTGCATTCAGAAGTTTTCATTGAATTTGCTCTACATTTGTCCCCTTTGGCCCTCTGCCTGACTTAAAAAAAATTAAGAATATTCCTAATCCTTCCTAAAAGTTCAAAATCTGGCTGTATTCTGATCAATAATCCATCTGTACGCAAGTATGGTAATTTTTCCAAAACTACTGACATCTTTGGAAAGGAAAACAGAAGAAGAGTGTTGGATGCTGACTCTGACTGTGTAATTTAACTGTGTGCTTAAATTTAAATACACAGTCATCAGAGTCATTCATATGCTTAACCAAGATTTAACAGCTTCGTTTTGTCAGATGTATTTCTGGACATGCTCTTGTTGCTAAGGAGATTATCACACATTTGAAAAATTCGGGTTTATTTACCCATACATGCATAAATAAAAGCTGCAACTTTTGGATTGTGGAGAATAATTGCCATCTACATTTGTAAACTAAAAATAGCAACTCAATAACTGGCCTGGTAGTTTGACAAAGTTCGTTATCCAAAATGGCTTAATTTCATAATCTGTATTATCCAGAGATGCTTCTAAAAATGATAGAGGTTACTTCCCACATGTGTGAAACAGAAGCTGAGGGATGTACAGTGTAAGAGAGAGATCCCAGAACGAGAGAGGGATCTCAGCAGCAGAGAGACACGGAGTTACTGGAGAGAGGCCAAAGATGGTGCAGGGACTGAGCATCTCTCCTCTGAGGAGATGCTGAGAGAACTGCGGCTGTTTGGGCCCAAGAAGAGAAAGTTCAGTGGAGATCAGGACACATCAGGTTGCCCAGAGGGATTGTGGACTTTCCATCGTTGGAGATGTTTAAAAGCCACCTGGGCACGACCCTGGGATCTGGCCGTAGGTGGCCCTGCTTGAGCAGGGAGTTGGTCCAGGTGGCCTCCAGAGGCCCCTCCCAACCTCAGCCCGGCTGTGACTCCATGGATGTGGGCATCTCCAAGAGCCGATGGTGATATCTGACTGTGTATGGCCATGAGAACAAGTAGTCCAGCTGCTGCACCAACAGTTTTTGAGTAAATTGAGCATCCTGCAAAATAACCTCTGTGAATCAATTCCAAGCTGACAGCTCTCACAACTTGAGAAACAGAGACAGAATGTACATTGATTAAACCCCTAATTTAGACAAATGACCATCCTCCTCTGGACCTCAGGCTATTTAAGAAATGCAATCTGTTAATTCATTTGATAATCAATACACTCAGTTTGGAACATTTGGTCCTGTTTACATAGTTCTGTGTGGTACTTTGGTGCCATAGGTGTCTCAGATTATCTCAGGGAGTTTTAGCAATTATTTCAATAGGATTGGATATAGTAACTTGACCTCAAAGGCAAACAGGGCAGAAATGCTTTATTTGATACTACACTTATCCTCACAAATCAAGAGGGCAGATCTACAGTGAGAACTCATAAAATAAAACAAAATTTGTTATTCATTATTGTAAAATACTTTTCGGAATGTTTATGTTGTAGTATTGCCATTTTATCCTAGAATGAATTACCATATACAATTAAAGCTGAGTCTCTCTGTTCGCTAAGCAGATTAGAAAGCTCAAATGATGACTGTGCTCCAAGGTATTTTTAGACAGATTCCTGTATCACAGTATTCCCCCAAAGAAGGAAAGCAGCAGCTACTCACAGCGTAGATATCGTACAGCTCAGGGGCATTCAGGTCCCACTCATTGACATGAGATCCTATCTGCACTCCAGGAAACCCAAGTTCATTCACACAGCGATGCATTTCCTTCACAGCCAGGTCTGGAGCTTGCAGAGGTAACGTGCCCAGCCCAATGAACCTCTTGGGGTACTTTTTTACTGTAGCAGCCAAGTCATTATTTAATATCTGGGCGAGATCTAAAGTATCCTGAGGTTTGGCCTGGGAAGATTTGAAGCAGAACAGTACATTTAAATATGGTTCTCAAATGTTACCACCTTTGGAAGACACTGGATAAATGTCACTGTAAACAACTGATAGACAAAGTCTGAACCCAAATTTGCTTTACAGTTCTGAATAGCTGGAAACCAGTAGGGCTGAATTCTGCCTCACTTTAAAACCTCTGGGTGCAGTTCTGCTTTTGCTCTTGAATATTTTATCAGCTGCTGTTGCCTTTGCTGCTCAGGATGAGTGTAATAAAGCCCAGGTTACTGATGCACATAAGTACCTGGTCTTTTGTGTAAAGCAGACCCCTGGTTTTGCTTATCCCACTGCAAAAACCTCAGTATATAATTTTTATTCATAGCAATGAATATTTACTCTGCTATTACTGGAGCTGAAGAAATAAAAATAAGAAATGTGAGATGCTGGAGCATGCAGATTCTACAGAGAAAGCTTGAGCAAACTTCTCTAACATTTAGAAGGAGATAACAGCCATAATTCTAATAAGGAGAGTACAATATCCATACAGTCAATCTCTGTTTTTTTTCCCCCAATACATGTTTTAAAAAAACTATTTCCTTAGATACCAGAATAAAATTTTAAAGAGATGTTAATAACAAGAAATTCTGAGTATCAATGGTACTTCTTATATGTGGGCTTAACACAATGGTTCTTAATGCACACATCCATTTACAAATCAACATCTTGACCTCTACACATTGCTAAATAGCCAACAGAAACAGAACAGCATTTTGCTGTTATTTATCTCCTCAATTTGTTTTTATTTTTTTTAAGCATTCAAGATCACCATGTGGGGAACACAGGAACTTAAATCTGCTCCTGAGTTTTAAGATTCAAAACATTCTAGGTTAATGAGTCCCATGCCACATCTAAAAGAAAGTGGGACAAGACCACAGATATGTCTTTGTTTTTTTCCTGAGAAAATACTGATTGATGTGTATCTTTCATGGAATCTGTACACAGATGTCTGCCTGCCAACCATGGATCCATGTCGTGTACATTTTTTCTCTCCACTTCCAGCTGCCCCCATGAGGCCCCCAGAAGAAATTCAGTTGTTGTCTCATCCTTTCTCCCTGTATGTGCTCCGGTGTGGAGCTTTGCTGGGACATCCTGCAGACACCTCACACCTGCACTCCTTTCTTGCCTTTTCTTTCCCACAGCAGAGCAATCCCAGTGACTACTTCCACCACCTCATTTGTAGGAAGATGCATTTGTATTTTAAAAATGAGTTACAGGGTATGTTAGTAGGAACCTACCCAGTAGCTGAACATTACAGGGACTGTGGACAGGACTTGGACGGTGACTCCTGAGTAAGAAAAAGCAAATATTAATGTTTCCTTTTGTGTTGTCTGTTTTTGATAAAATATTACTAATAAGAAAGTACTTTGGTTTGAGAGGCAGAATGTAAAAGCTTCAATGATAAGAAAGACTGATTTAACAGTGACATAGATAAATTCTTTTTTTTTTTTAACTAAAGATTATGGCAATAAATCTCTTAGTGCATCAATTTATTAGGATTTGAATATTTTTGCTAAACCCCCACTTCCATACTCATGCTAGATTATTTGTGAAATGAAGTTTTTTGATTTTAGAAGTATTAGTATGCACATGTACAAACAATTAAAATAGCAATTTAACATTATTCTCAAAGTGACATTAAACCAACAGAATACACTAATTTAAGTTTACTTTGGGGTCACATTTGTCATCTATATTAAATAAACAAGTGAATTAGCTCAAAGATAAACAACATTATGTTAACAATGGTGGTTAAACAATGTTTTCCTAAGTGTTCCCAAAGCTCTGTTATGTTAGGTTTCATTCATCTTGTGTCTAGACTACTGAGGTTGTAAATATAAGAAAATCTGCCTGTTTTCAGAAATAATTTTGATGTTAAAAATAAAAAGAATTAAATTCATGTTGTTTTGTTTCTGTTCAGACACAAATCTATATCATAACTTGGTGTGTGACAGGTCACAGGAGTGAGAACAACAAACCTGGCAGACAAACAAAATAAACAATAAACAATAATTAGGATTTAACAGAATAGTTACATGCAAAACGTTATTTTTGTTTTTAATTTTAGGTCTGTTTGTAATACTTTAGGCATATCTCGTCATGCTTTAAAAAATTTAACTTAGTTGTTAGTAGTGAAACTACTAGAACAAAAGATGGCAGAAAAAACTCTAGGAGAGTGAACTCTAGGAGAACTCTAAGACAACGCCGTGCCAAAGCACTTGAATGATTAAAATGATTTATCCTCCTCAGAAGTTTAAGTAGGAAACAAGAGAATGAAGCTGACTCAGATTGCTCCAAGGTCTGATTATATTATGTACAGCAGCAATGGTTTAGGGGTAAGGATTAGGTCTGCAAAATTACATAAATACTGAAGTACAGCCCCAACTGGATTATTCACCAATATGGACACATGAGTTTTCCACTTGATTTGAGAACATTCTCCATGTTTTCCACAATAAGCATTCTGTCTGCTTTCAATCAATTTCTACACTTCTGAGCAAATTTCACATAAACCTTAAATGCAGATTTCCAAGCTGACTGTTCCTGGACATTAGCTTTAGGAAGAAGAATCAGCACAGAAAAGCCTCTACTTTTTTACCCTCTTCAGAGGGTTTTACAAAGGAGAAAACAACAAGAAAAGGCAGTTAGGATGAACTGATACGTTTTCTCAAATAAAATTGTGATGATTTGTGTCACAGAACTGTGATGTTAATTATTTTTACAGCTTGTTTTATTGAGTTACATGGATAGCTTGTTTTATTGAGCGGATCAAGACAGACGTATGTACATCAATTAGAGCTAGGACATATGATTAGGAGGACTAATTGAGTCTCTTTGGTCCATTGGAGACCGTTTCTCATTACTGGCAAGATTTCTTGGGCATTGCACAAACAAAGCCTTTTAGCAACCAAGCTCTGAGTTATCTCTGAGTTAACAATGCCTTTCAGTGACTGATTCTAGTTTTGTTCAGCTGGGAGACTCCTCGCATCTCTGTCCCAAAATTATGAATGTTTGGAGGTTAAATTTTTGGGTATAATCTCTCTCAGCCCATATTACAGAAAGCAGTCTTTGAACTGAGTAGCTACAGCTTTCTAAACAAAACAGGAATAAATGTGGCCCATAGTCTTTATTATTAGCTGAGCAGTAAGAATGAAAGAATGAAAAGCACCAAGGCCTTTTTTCCCCCACACATAATTAATTGGCTGATGCCTGGAATACTGTAATAAAAAAGGACATTTTTAGGGCACAAGTCACCAGATGGTGCTGTAACATACAGGTTTAGATGTTTTCTTAACCAAGCAGCACTGTTTAGTTCATGAAGAAATATTGTGGTGTTGCTTTTATGATACATTTTCTTTTCTGGAGAGCTGCTGCAAAAATTTGAAAAAAAATATCCTCCTGTGTTTTCCCTTTCTCTACAACAAATATATGGGGCAGAACTGTTTTGTAGAAACTTGGCATTAGTGCTGAGGGAAATATCTGAAAGAGAAAGATGCCCAAAGGCTATTTATGATCCACTGTGTAGTTGAGTGATTTGGTAATCCCCAAAATCCCTGAGCTAACTCAGAGAAACGTTACAGTCTAGTCAAGGCATGATTCTGTGATTCTATGACAAGAAAGCATATTTCAGAGTTTGCAAAGACTTTCTAGCATTCCCATTAAATGTCTAATGGCTGGAGTTCCAAATACTGCATTTGAGGGTGAAAACGTAGTTGAAAATTATCTAAATTGTGTTTACATAAATTGCCCACTACCTGGTGAGTGCCCAAACTGGCCTGTTTTATGAGTTGCACTAAACCTCCCTAAGAAGAATGATCCAGAAAATCTCCTAACACAGACTCACAGAATAATTTAGGTCGGAAAAGACCTGTAAGATCATTGAGTCCAACCATTAACCCAGTTCTGCCAAGCCCACCACTAAACCATATCCCAAGGGCCACATCTACACAGCTTTTAAATCCCTCCAGGGATGGGGACCCCACCAGGGCTGTTCCTGGGCTTGACAACACTTTTAGTGAAAAAGTTTTTCCTAACAGCCAAACTAAATCTTCCCTGGTGCAATTTCAGGCCATTTTTTCTTGTTCTATCCATTGTCATCTTGGAGAAGAGACCAACTCCCAGCTGGCTACAACCTCCTTCATGTGCTTGTTGAGGGTGATAAAGTCTGAGAGGAGGAAACAATAATCATAAAGATGCTGCTTGTACAATATCTGCACTTTTAAGCACTGCAGGTGTTTGTTCCTTATGAGAAGCTGGGGAAGATATTCAAGTTGTGTCTGCTGGGAAGCTGATGTAGGAACTATTCAGGCCTCAATCTAAGAAAAAATAATCTTTACTAACATAATATTTCTCTTACGAGAGTAATTTGGAATTACAGTGTTAATAAGACCTAGCAAAAATAATAGATCAAACTAGAAGTTCCTTCCCTCATTCTCAGTCTCCCATCTTACCAACCTTATTTAGTGGCATGTGTGTAACATGATGGAAAATAAATGTGCAAATTTGGCATCTGGTGAAGTTTCTAAATAAGGAAAACTCCCTTTTCTGAGAAAATAATTGTACCAGTTCTCTAGGCTCAGAGTCCTCTAGCAAAAGCACAGAATGAAGCTGCAACATAGATAAACAAAAAAAAAAAAAGGAATTAGAAAAAGAAACAGACATACAAGAAATCCAATGTGTAAAAAGAGTATTTTTAACATTTGGAACAAAAATTAAAGGGCTTCCTCCTCTTTTATGTGAATCACTTTTTAACTGGAATGTCTGGTGCCTTTTCATGGGTCAGTCATCCTTACTTATGTCAATGAGTTCCTTAGTGCCTTAAATCCCACCAAAATTAATAAATACATGTGGGGAATAAACTGCTACTGAGAATGAGGAGAGTTATGGGAACCAGTCCCATCTGAGTATAAAACATTTCAGTTTCCAATGACTTTAGACAGATTTAAACTAATGAATCAGTTTGCTAAACCTTTGTTTTGATATTGTTGAGCACTTTCAGATGCGCTGGCAGAGAAGTTGCTGTCCTTCTAAATGAGGCACAAAGATTTGAATCCCTTCATGGAGTACCTGACTGGTCCATCTCTTTAATCCGTACTTCTGGATCCCAGCAGTTCTCTTGAATAACTCTAAAAACCTTTCCATCCTTCATCATCTTTGCCTGTCCCTGTGAAATGACATTTTCATATATTATAAATGTGACAAAGTAGTACCTGCTGATTTATAGTCTCTGGAGTATATTGTGCTCCCTACAGAAATTCAGTGGCAAAATTTTGATCTTTTATTTTTATTCAGTAGGTATTTTTAAAATAGACATTAATAAAACAGTCATTTATAGTTCAGATTTAGTTCTTCAAAATGAAAAAAAATCTCCTTTTTTTTTTTTTCAATGTACATCACTCTACATTTATTTGGAAAAGATACCAGGTACCTTAATCCAAGTTTATCCTCAAACCAAATTTTGACCTCAAAACAATGCTCTAATTAAATCTGTGCTAATTTTCCCCTTTAGGTATGTATGTGTTCTTTTAAAGTCAATAGCATCACAGTGATTCCAGTAACTACAGAAATAATTGTGCACTCAGTTAATTTCAGTTCAGTGATCAGTTAATTTCTTATCACCAGTGATACCGAGACAAAAGGAGACCTATTGTGTTGCCTGCAGATTACGTTTTCTCCTTGGGAGGAAAAAAATTTTGAAGAATTTGTATTTGGGAAAAAATTGCAAACAAAGCTTAAACACAGGCTAAACCCATGACCTGAATTAGTGTAAAACCTGTCTCATAGGCTGCCAATTTTCAGACTTAGGAAGCCCAAAATGTTATCTCAGTCATGAAACTTAATACTGTTCCTTTATCAGCATGGAAACTTTTAAAATTTCATTTTTGGCTGATGTGTGAATTGTTCAAAGAGGTTGAGTAGGCACAGTGTCACCACATCAAGCCAATTGTCTGTTACCATGAGGGGTACCCACGAGCTGCTGCAGACTTGTACACACCCAACAGGATTTCTGTTGGCACAAATGGGTGAGAGACAATTCACCAGCACCTGCAAGCCCTGAGTACTTCCTGGTCGTTTGAATCTACTGCAGGGATAAATGGGAAGTCAGAGGACTCCCCTCGATGCTGTGTATGTGCAGTGGGTAAGTGCAGTCATGCAGCTGATGTGCTGGACAGAGAACACTCTCCATGTGCAGTTAAAAACCGAAATCCACATGAGAAAACACAGCAACTCTTCCTTCACCTTCCCAGGAAACAGGAGCTAAGGGCAAGGCTCCTTAGAGAAAGGGAGCTCTTTCTTTCTCCAAAGGCCACTTTATTTTTCCTCACAAAATTGGTCTTATTTAGGATCCTGTCATTTTTTCTAAAGAAAAGAACCTGTTACTACCAGTATGCTCAACCAGGGGGGTTTCTGTCCCCTGCTTCTGAGAACTCAAACTGTTAACCTTGAATTTGTTATTAACTTCATACATCATTCACAAATATACTGCCCTAATGAATATTTTAAAGCTCTCCTCAACAAATCTAAGTGTGCTGCCTTGGCAAACTGTCAAGTTACTTGTTCGCTGTATCACAGGTTGTGAAAATTACTTGAAATATCACAACTACAGGGTCCTGATCCCCTGGTGAAATACCAGGTTCTTGAAAAACTGGTTTTCCAACCTGACAGAAAAGTTAACTGTAGCTATACACTCACGTACATTAAGAAAAATCTAGTGCATTGATGTAGGTTGTCCAATAAACAAAAATTATTTGGGGGTGAGAGAAAAAGGCAGGGGAGAACCGAGCATTGCATTGCATATGTACAGGTCACATGGACTTTACCATTCCATTCGGTTCTACACTTCTCTACTCTATCCCATCCTAAAAACTACCTAATATTTAATGCTTTAATTAATATATGTGGAAATTAAGAGAGAGAGATTTAAAAATTAAGTCCAGGAGGCTGATTTGGTTCAGCAAGCTACATTTAAAATTCTCTCATCACCAAACTACTCAGTCACATCCCAAACTGCACTTTTAAAAAGGCACGTAATTATTTTCTTCCATTTTGACCCTGATGCTTCTTCACAGAATGATATGGAAAGCCTTTTGGGGTTTTTTTACCCTTAGGAGTTAACATTCCCTGCTCCACATGTCTGAACAGGATTTATTTTGCTATGCACTTTTTGTCAGGCAAAATTTCTGGATGGAAGTAGGCCAGACGGAATTCTCTGCAGAGCGTGTAAGGCCATTATTGAATTGCCACAAAGTTCCTCTGCAAACTATTTTTAGCATGGAATTTTAGCATCAGACCTGTAACAAACAGCTAAGTCACCAGAAATGTGTCCAATCATTCCCTCCTTCCTGCAGCTGCCATGTATCCCAAAGGCTGTGCCATCCACGCTTTGGTTCTGCAGGTGGCTTGTCCTCGTTTATTAAAATACCAGTTCCTTTTGGGTTTGCATCTCATGCAGATAACTGCATCTAACTCAACCCAAATCTACATGTGGTCTGCTTTAGCCTGACCTATCTTATTGAAAAGACTTTCTCAGAGCCATCCATCCCGAGTGTTAAAAAGAGATGATGATGAAGAATGGATGCTGGTTCGTACAAGAGAGTGTGAGTTTCAGACAAAAGGTTCTGCTGAGGTATATTAGGACTTGGACTGGTACTTCACAGAAAATAGACCTCTAGAGAACTCTGTATCAAAGACAGAGCCAATCTTATTGCCACTTTGCTTCTTAATAGATCTGATGTGAGCTTGTGTTCCTGGTGACAAAACAAGATCAGCTCTGAGCACCAAACTGCCCAAACCTTGCAGTGATGATCCAGCTGTACCCATCCACCGTATCCATATCTCTGTGCAGGAGAGAAGAAAACAACAGTGCTAGTTAGCTCTCTGCAGTAGAAATAATAATAATAATAATGATGATGATAATAATAATAATTGCAGTTCTTACAAAAATACCTCACTCAGGAAAAACACTTAGATGTGCTCAGCTTTGAGCCCAAGCAGCCTCACTAACTTCAGCAGAAGTGCTGAAGTGTAGCTGGACTGGACTAATGGTGTTTGTAGATCTGGAATTTTAGTTCCCAGTTCAAAAGCATTTTTAAACAACTGATTTAAAAATGCTTAAAGTTGCTTACTACATTGAAATAACGGAAATAATTTTGACATGGAAGATATTAAATTAAGCATCTGGCAGTGTGAAAATTGAGCTGACAACTTTCCGATCTGTGATCAGTTAATCATTAGCACAAAGATGCATTGATTCCACTTTTCAGCTTCCATGATTCAGCAGCAGGAGTGAAGGTCAGCCTCTGGTCTATTAATATTTAAACAGCCAAGAGAAGCTAAAAAGGAGAAGCTCAGATGCTCATTGATTCTTCCACAGAGATTCAGAATTGTTCATGCAAAAAACGCAAAACCTACATAAGGTGTTGATTTCCTTTTACTTTCATAAATTATCATTTAGAAAGGAATGAACTCTTGAAATCTCTGAGTGAAAACAATGCTCAGAATTCCCATTTCTCCAAAAAGGAAACATTTAAAAGGAGACTAAGTAAGAGCAGGCGTTTGTTTCATTGAAGTGTAAATGATTTGGACACAGTCCTGAAATTCCTGTGACACCAAACCATCACTTAATGCCACTGAGAGCCTGCCTAGCGTGGGTGTGCAGAGCCAAGCCCCCTGAGCTCAGCCAGAGATGCAGTCGCCGCGGCTGTGTGCTCTGTTTACCTACCCAGCTATGGAGATTTTATTGAAATGTATATATGTATAGGTTTATACACACGCAAAAACATTGAAATTCAGGAAAATTTAATGAGTGACAACTAATGAGATCTTTAAACCAGATCCATGCTAATTGCAGTTGTAAGATGAGC
Organism: Pomatostomus ruficeps; assembly: GCA_013400735.1. Taxonomy (NCBI): domain Eukaryota; kingdom Metazoa; phylum Chordata; class Aves; order Passeriformes; family Timaliidae; genus Pomatostomus; species Pomatostomus ruficeps. The sequence goes on from VYZT01000615.1 coordinate 498,441, forward strand.
AGAAACGAGTACCTTAAGTGGGTACTGCAGGAGCACATCAGCAACAGAGAAACTCCCTGCTCTGGCCTTGAAGTTATTTCGTTCTTCCTTCCCCTCAGCTATTGGTTGTAGGTATTGACAGTCCTTATCTGATTTTTGCTATGGGTTTTTTATGCTTATGATAGTTTCCTAGGCCTTGACAGTATCAGTATCTCAACAATAGAATTTTCCAGGTTGAAGGTCCAATATTTACCAGAAAGAGAAGTTTAGCACTAACTAAATGTGTGCATGTTAAGATGCCTCATTGGTTTTCCTTGCATGAAACTGAGAGATCTGTGTTAATGGCTTGAATTTCCAGACGACTCCAGGGAATTCTGAGAGTTGTTTTCTACTCTGAGCCCATTAATAAACCATTGAATCGCTCAGAACAGAGGGAAAAAACCCTAGCAGGTGGAAATTAAATTTTAAAAATTTGGTATTTGCCTCTTTATCTGTGTTTAAAGAAATGCAATGCTGGCCTTCAGTGTCTAACGTCAGTGAATTTAGTCTTGATGTACATCTGTGAATGTCAAGGAATTCTTGGGGTCATTTTATCTCAGCGAATTTATCGCCCTTTTAAAGTACATACAGACAAAAATATTTAAAAACATTTTAGAAACCATATAAAATCAGAATGAAGGAATTTTAAAGGTGTTTTTATGAAGTTACTGCACAAACAAAGACAACAAAATCTGAAACAAGCAAAAGTAACCTGTCTATGTAGTCTGGATATTTAAACTCCTATCCATTTAAAACAGACGTAATTATTCTCAAAGTATCTGTCTCCTCACTTACATCATCCGGTGTAGACGCATTTTCCATCAGGAGCTCTTAGCATTACAAACAGGAAGTTCAAACAGATATTTATAAAAACCTTCCCAGATAAACAAGGAAACAAACGTTCCTTTCCAGGAGGTTTTATGAATAATGATGTGATTTTTCCACGACTAATGAAGAAATAATCCTATGTATGTTTTTAATGCCAGGTTTTCTTATGAGTTTTTTTCTAATATGTTGTTTACATTTCCCAGCTGCTCTCTCTAACATTGACTGAAACTGGACGGCTTAAAAGCACAGAAACACAGAGCTAATAGATATGAAACCCTTTCAGATTTATTACACTAAAACCTAAATGACATTTTTCATTCTCAAATACATTTCACAGGACCATGAAAAACATTGCAGACAAGAAGAAATTTATGTTACTGAATAATAATAAAAAATAACAACAATAATACCATCAAAGATTCAAAGTTAGCACAAATTGACTTATAGCTTCAGTGTTCTGACAAGTGAGATTTTCTGTTTTAAATACAATAGGCTACTTCTTTCCAGTAACTGAAAAATAACAGATATTAGTAAAATTATCATCATCATCATCAATTAACTCCTATTGAAGTTAATGACTTTCATGCCTCGGGGCGTAACATGTTAATGAATTTGTCTTAGTTAACATTAATCTTGTCTAATATTTGATTATTTATTTTATTTAAAACAAAAGTGAATACCATTTAGGAACAGAACAGCTCTATTTACATCAAGAAAATGGAATTCACATCTTATAATCTGAAAATTTTGGGTCTCAAAAAACGCAAGGAAAACTGTAAGAATTGCTTCAGAGTAAATAAAAAGTGGAGAACAGAGCCCAGTTTTACCTCCCTTTCTGCCTGGGACTCTTGCTTTGCAAAGAAGTGCAATACAAATATTTTTTGTATTATATATATATGATTTTTGTATATATTTTGTATATAATACAGCTGGGAAAAACCCTCCAAAATTAGACAAAAACCTAGAGATATTTACCACAGAACCCTTCATTCATTTTTCTTTCAAAAACCCCCTTGGTAGAAACGGTTGCTGATAACATAAGGCACTGAATATCTAAACTGTCATTACCTTCTTTAGGTCAGGCCATTCCTTAGGTAGAATGTGGCTATGAATATCAATTTTCATTTCTGAAGTGCCAGAGGAGAAATACTCCTTGAGTGCTAATGTTTTCTGTGTCAGTGCTGCTCTCCCTCCTGTCCCTGGGTCACAGGTTGGTACCTTTGGCTGCTCTCCAGACCCACCTGCTCTCCTATCAGGAGGACGGGGTACAGTGGCCAACCAGGGAGCCTCATTCCAGAGGAGTGGCTCTCCAAAAGAACCAAGCCTTGGAGTAGAAAGTCCCTGTTAATGCACAAACTGCAGCTGACTGAGGGCAAAGGGAAAATACTTGTTTATATTGGCACTATGAAGGGATTTATTTTACCCAGAATCTAAAATGTCGAAAATAATTCAATAAAATCGAGTTAGAATAAATGCACTAAACATGCTGACTTGAATTTCCTCCCTTCTCCCTCTTAGATGCTGAAATAATTTGTAGAGGGCATCTAATATACCCATGGCAGACAGTCACGCATCCTCATCTATTCTCTTTTTCCTCTTCCATTTTCTTTAAAGTTATATTAAACTCCCCCCCCAAATATTGAATTGTAGCCAAATCTATGCTCTGCACTCTATTCCCCCTCCTCATTATGGGTTCACTCAGGATATTTACACAAGGTACTGCATAATGGTGCTTACAGCCTCTCAAGCTGCCTCAATTATGCAGCAATACATAGATGCATTTCAAATATAACAGCTTCTGCATCCTAAGTTAAGCTTAACTGAAGCTATTTCAGATTTCCTGTGAAACTACATCTCATCTTTTGCCCTTTACTCAATTTAGAATTACACTTCTTTGCTCAAGATACCCTTGCTCTTTATTTGTGCTGTATTTTTGTCTGTAATTTATTCCCCCCGTAGTTTTATTTCAGTGTATGTTACTCGCACAACGTCCTCTTGTGTTTGTTAACCATTCCCTGATTAATTTTTTTAGTGAAATATGCTGATTTTTTTTCCCCAAAACAAAATGCTGTTGTGAATCTTGCAACTTGAAATCAAGAATCTTGAAAAATAAGTGGCCTGTTTTGTTTTATCCTTTTCCTGACTTCTCTATTTTATTTGGGCTTGACCAAAAAAACCCCAGACTCTTGTATTTTCCTACTTGCTCACTCATTAAGCAAGTCTGCTTTGGATTTGGTCAGGTAACTTTCTTAAGAGTTATTTTTCATGTCAACTTCTTGTGACAGGTTTGGTTGGTTGGTAGATCCTATACTTGTCTGCAGCAAGAGGTCACTGAAGACTGAATGTTCTAAGAAATAGGAAGCAGCAGCTTTGGGAAAGTACTCCCTAAATAAAGAGAGACAGCCAGCAATTTACTTTAACAGATCAAAACTCTGGGATTGAAAACAGCAATTATTTCTGTCTCAAAATCAAAATCAATCTCCCCATGAGCAGGCTGCCAGGTGAAGCAGCAATTCTGCTCTCCTGGTCCCAAATGTGACAGCCACGCTGTGTGATGTGGCACTGCAGTGTCAGGCTGCTGACAGCAGTGCTCCTGCACGGACTACAGCTGACAGAAGAACGAGGTATTGATTCAGCTGTGGGAACTCTGTGTTGTGAATCCTCAGATGGGAGACAAACACTTAAAGTGAGGTCTCCAGTGAAGAGATGACTGAAGACAATTCCCTACTTAAGCACAGAAAGCAGAGTGAAGTGAAGGAGAGGAGCAAGGGGAGATTGTGCACCTGAATAGTCTAAGACATGAAGTTTCTTCAGTCACCAAAGCTGCAGGATTCCATGCAGAGCTCAGCTGCATTTCTTCAACACTGAGCTTAATTCTGCTCGGCTCTAAAAAAAGCCGTAGTTGTTAGTTACTGCTCCCAAGACACAGCTTAGCTTGCAAACACTGTAGTACTCCCACGCTGCATTTAGTTTTACAAAACACATCGTTTGGAAACCACACCAGCTGAAGGCAAAACGTGTATCCATGCCACGATCAAAGGGTACTGAGACATCTATCTATATCCAGCATGATCCATTGGGCCAGCAGCAGAAAGACCTTCACTGGCTGTGAACAAAAAGCTCTTCAGCTCTGCAGGCACCCAACCTACTCTAGACCGGAAAACGTGACTAACAACTCCTCCAAGGACAATCTAGCTACAGACTATTCAGCCAAGGCTGGCTTCAGGTACACACACACAAGCCTAGCAGATCTATAGGGTTTTATTTCACTACAGGGACAAGCACTAAAGTTCAAATGGTGTTAATTGTAGGGCATTAAGTGCTCTTTTCTAAAGCTGTTTAGCTCCTTTTCTGAAACAAGAGCAGAATCTGAGATTTGGAGTCTTCAGGATGGAAATTAATTTTCAAGTTCTGGCCTTTGTTTATCAGGATGAAAAGTATTTCCTCGTATCAGTGGGAAATCCCTGACATCTTCAAAAGAGGCTGCATCAACAAACACTGGTGAGCTCTGCAGAGAGCTCTGCCACATCCATGCTCCGAGGCAGCCCTTTTTCAAGTAGGATGAACACAGACACAAAGAGGCAAATTCAGGATGCTGACGTTAGAAAGGGCTAAAGTACTCATGCCGCTGTTTTGTACCTTCCATTTGGCATGTTCCTCTCTGGCACCTGTTCTTGGAATTGCACATTTGATTGTGCAAATTGGCTGTTTTACACACGTGCATAGCTCCAGAAAAACAAGTGGAAAACTCTTTGTGCTCAGTAGCTAGGATGAAGTACTTAAAGAATACGTTCCTTTCCAAATGAAATAAATGTTGAGCAGCACACTTATATTGGTTGCTTAGCAACAGGTTATCCTTTGGCTGTGCTGGGGACTGCACGGGTCCTTTGAGACTGCCATTGCAGACCTGCTTGGAAATGTCAGATTTGGAAAGGATGCAAAAGTCAGTAATTCTATTTTTTTTTCTGTGGTATCAAATAATTAAACCTCTCCTATTAAATTAGTCTGATCACAGAACTTATACCTCTTCTGGGACTCCAAAGAGCACAGACTTCAGTGGGAGTGGTGTGGTCTGAGTTCTGCAGGGAATAACAATGGCTATGGTTTCCCTCCTAATGAGGAATATCGTTATGCAGTTCCCATGCAGCGCTTTCCATGTGTAGCTCTCAAGTGCTGTTTTTGACAGGAAGACATTACTTCATCTAGCAGAGCTACACCAGGAGGACGTGTCCAGCTACACCTGTACAGTCCTTAACCGAGATGTACCCCAGGGCGTGGGGGGCATTAGGATTTCCTTGTTCTCCAGTGCCATGAACCAAACACTCCAGTGTGCCTGCCTAAACTCCCGGTGGCTCGCACAGCCAGCTGGACTGCAACGCCAGGGTTTCCTTCACACACATTTACAGAACGCAACTGAAAAGGCACCCACACCTCCAATCTAGAGCCAGCTAAACCAGCTCAGGGTGGCAGCAGTGCAGGTGTGCTTGTTAAATGCTGAAGAGCGGTAGATTTTTCACTTTGTCATTAAAAAGCCTTAGCAGAAACAAACAACCGTAAGAGCCTCTGTTTAGGCAGACATCAGCTGATGCTGCCCTGTATCTTGAGCCCATTTAGCCTTGCAGAGAAGCTGAGCTTTTAGCTCAGGTGTGATGCTGTCCTGATGCCTCTCGGATGCTTGGTCTCAGCTGCTAACTCTGCATCGTGCAGCTCCACGGTTGCACAGGCTCAGGGGGATGCTCCCCAGTGGGCTCTCTATTAGACCTGCCATCCTATTTGTGTCACTAAAATTTACTGTCAAGGTGTCCAAGGTTGCTGATGCCCTTGGCAGCCCTGCACTGCTCTGTGACCACCATCCTAGTGAGAGTTCTGATGAATCACACAGTGGTGAAAGCAAACAACATCCTCTGCCAAATTCCTGACCATTACCGTGTGCTCTGCTGCCTAAGTTAAACCATAAAAAACCCCCTTATTTCTAGAAAATATTACTCTGTTGAAATTCAACTGGCACTCTAAAAGAATAAAGGAAAATTACATGGCTACTTTTCAAATAGCATAATTCTTTTCTTAATACACTACAGTTCCAATTCTGGAATTTACACTTATCATGCATTTATCTTGTATAGAAATCTTCTACCAAAAATGTTAATTAAATAAATATTTTCTAAAAAGTCAGTTTGAGAAAAATAGAACTGTATTTTTTCCCCCATGTGTAGACTCAAGCAAATAAAAACCACTCTATTTAAGTGTGTACCAGGCCAAGTGTCACTCCTGTGCAGTGGGAGCAACCAGACAGATACCAGCAGCATAAACGTGGGCCAGAAAGAACAGATGGAATGAAGCTTACAGATACCAAAAAGTCATAATTTTCAAGTTAATACCCCATGGTAACATCTGAAATGGTTTCAATTATTTAGAAGGCTGGTGCCTAAAATAAATAAATAGTAACTCCTGCCGTATGTTAACAACTCTTTTCCCTGTGTGCTGGATTGTCAAAGCCTCACTTTTCCCTCTTTGCAGAGGCCTCTCTGTGCCACTCTTTGGGCACATCTGAATTTTGGGGACAAGGTCAGTCTTAGAGCTCTCACTGCTTTAGAAAGGAAGGGAGTGCCAAGGCAAAGACCTCTCCAGCAGATGTTTACGATGTAAATGTTTGGGGTTTCGTGCTGCAGCTGAAATGAGTAATTTTTACTCATTCACCTGGAGAAGGGAGCTTGGCAGAGGAATACATCCACAGCACATTCTGGAGCCTACTTCCACTTGCTGAGTCCAGCTACAAACAGGCAGGTTCTGCTTTTTCTTTTTTTGTTCTGACATTTGGAATTTAATAACACCCTCCAAGGATGAACCACTTTCCTCACAATTACTAAAATAGATCCATGACTTCCTGGCTGTGTTTAAATGTGCTTTACTAATTTGCTTGATTTTTCTTTTTACTTGCTGAAAAAGATTAAGAAATTTGCACTTTCTTGGTCACAATTACCCCCAGGACTGTGTTGCAGATACATCAAAACATCTGTGTTCATTTCTGAGTGAAGATCAGAACAAAAGCTGCTCCTAAATAAGATCTATTTTCCCCTTCAGGACATTGGCACTCATCTCCATCTAATGTTTCATGTAAACTTTTTAACAATATAAAAAAAATTGCAGGTGTTTTAGAAGAACTCTGTGGCAATTTATCATTTCAGACCCAACAGAAAGACCCCTTAAGTCACCAGGAAACCCAGTTATTACAGAAGAGATCAATCAAATGGAGATTCAGAAAGTAATTTTGAGCCCCTGGAAAGACAGACCCATTTCAATGAGGAATCACAGGTAAACCTTGCCTGGACTTCAGTAATTCAACACCAGAGTGCTGGTTTTGGACGGTGTCTGATGGCCCATGTCAGCTTGCTGCCTCTAAAGCAAGATCTGCATTAGAAATCAGAAATTTGTTAATAATGTTTGTGCAGCTCCCAGTGAACACTGCAGGCTGCAGCTTGCAGAGCATTGAGCAGAGCAGCAAACTGATTGCAGCGCTCACAGAGAGCCCCGAGCTCCTATTGATGGCCATGGATTTTGCCTGTGGGAGGTGACGCAGCCGGGCGCTCCCTCATCGTGGCCAACGCTGCAATGTCAGAGCAGAACTGGGCTGAGCTGCTGCTGAGCACTGAGGTGATTTATAATCAGTGTTTTACACATTCATATAATGCCCTGGCTGGCGAATGGGTGTTTAAAAATCCCTTTGTCTCTAGTAATTCAGCTTTTTTAGGAACAGAAAGAAAACACATACCTCCAAATATCCATTTTTCTAACATGCTTGCTCGTCTCTGCCGTGTGTTCTTTAACAACTGGGTGTATTAAAATCCCTTGGGGGCTTGGAGCACAACCGGTAGGATCACAATGTAGAGTACACACTTCAAATGCCAGTATTTGGATGTTGATTTTCAGTAAGTGTTCACCATTGACTAAATAATAAAGGAAATTTCTGTCGCTAACCTTTTCATATGAAAATCTGTTAATTAGCAGTAAGATTTCATACCACTTGTGAAACTCTCAAATGAACTAGTAATGAAATATGAGTGTTTATTAAAATTAACCAATAATACAATTAACAATAATTAATATCTACTAATTTCTAATATTACTAACAAGCTAAAACCTACATTCAATCTCTTCATCTCAAGTGACAAGAGGGAACCAGCTGCTCTAGTTCAGTGGATCTATATCCTAATTCATATTTGCAGTTTGCAGGTACTTCAGCAATTTGGCTGAAGGCAGCTCTCATGAAGTATTTTTAGAGCAGTGTTACAAAAGGCAAATACAAACCATAAACACCTCTACATCAAGGAATCATACATTGCATTATCTACAGCCACGCACTGCACAGGACAATTAGAATTATAGATTATTGAGGCTCAGGGCGTAGCATAAGTAAAATAAAGTTTTAAACAGAAAACACAGTTTAACAGCCTGAATTTATGGCAATGCTTTGGGAAGATTTTCCAGGTGGCATTGATGATTCCTCTTCACAAAAACCAATTCAGAAACCACCTTAAGCACAAGTTCTACCTTTCTATTATGTGTTCCAGCAGCATGAGGATTTAAAATACCTTTTTTAATACTAAGCTAATATTTACTTGATTTCTCGTCCTTGGATACTTTTCCACTGTTGGCCCAGGCTAACGGAACTGGTTCATCCAGCTCGTGTTCTACACCCCTCTTACAGTTAAATGTTGTTATACTGCAATACCCCTGTCCAGCCCGAGCCTCTTACATTCTAAATAAAGAATAAAGAAAAAACACAGCCCAGAATACGGAGTACAGGGAAGTGTAGCCTAGGTAACACACATCTGATCAGTTCTTCTGAAGGTATTGGACTTCTGCTCCACCTCAGATGCTGCTTCAAGGGACAGGACCTTAGGTTCTAGAAGCCACACTCTTGGGCACCACTAAATTTTGTAAGGGGATTGCTAATAGTTCACTTCATCTGAGTGGAGGAAACAACAGCATCTCTATATTTAAACTTGAAGCGATAAATTATTCCGATTACCTATCCTGAATTAGCTACTAAATAAAAGAGCTCATGTGGGGTTCTTTATTTAAAAGCAATGTTCAGCACTGCAGCTTTACTTCGGACACTTCCTATCACTTCAGCTGAAGCCATGGAGCCAGAAAGGAAGCACTTTGCAGCATTGAAGTCACTCTTTAAATGTTAAAGGCAGAAATGGTTGGGCAAGTTTTATTCTAAAAAGCACATTGCACACATGATCAGATATTGTTGCCATGGCTGGCTTCCTTTATTGCTTTGAGTAAATCCATATTTGATGCATTAAGGATGGATTGGGTTGTTGTTAGGTACAAGTAGGTCAGGTGATTTTTAAGCCACAATTCTAAGCGTAGACTAAGAGCAAACACAATAGATCATTTCTTATTTTTTAAATCTTTAGCATATGCAATTATAGTCAAGCTATAAATTAACTTGCACTTAATGCATAATGCCATCTAGTGGGAAAATCAACAGGTCTAGAAGCAACAAGTCTGGATACCCCATGCAATATCAATCTACTTAGTGTTGCAACCACTGGACAGTTTTAATAGGGAAATAAGTTTAAAGCAAATGAACTATAACTTAATTTTCCAAACCTCCACAAAAACAAATCTTCGCAGATGATCTTTAAGGTCCCTTCCAACTCAAATTGGTCCATGATTCCTTGAAAATTTAAATATCTTCCAAATATGTTTTATCATCAAAGTTAAGATAAGCAAAACAGTCTCAATGAACTTCTATTTAAAATGATTGTGGGATGTGAAACAGACCTCGGTAGCTTCTTGAATTTCTTTCCTGATTAAATTTTGTATCAAGATTGAATTTTTGGTCAACGCAATTACACAAACTTCAGGCTGATAAAGGACAATTCAAAGTTTACTGATACATCAGCCAGAAAAACCTGTAACTCCAGAGAGTTTCACAATGAATGACCTTCATAAGTATGAGGTCACTTATCAATACCCATAAATATAAAAGGAAACAAAGTGACTAAAATTCAGAGTTATATAAGGGAAAGGAAATAGGCTTATGATAAAAAGATCGAGTGGAATAAGGGGCCTAGATAGACTACCAGTATCAGGTGAGCCATGTACTCCATTGAGAGCCCTTCTGAAATCAACAGTAAAGCAACAGTCCAGGAGGAGTAAGTCATCAGTATTTTATCCTTAGGAAAACATAGCTCCTGTCCTTTATCGGTAAATTACCCTGCTCTTAGGCCTGAATTATCACTTTCTCTAAACCTCTGCACATTTTGTGTCAACCTGCTTTGATATTACTTTATTTATCCTTTACAAGGTAAAACCTTACAGCAACAATCTGAGTATGATTTATATTTTAACCAATATTTATATGGGGCCTGAAGGACCCTGTGAAGATAACTTAGTTCAACTCTCCTCTCTGGGAAGGACCATAAGCACCACTGTACCAGGTCAGCTGTGGTTACCTGGGGCTTCTTTGGTAGCTGAACTTAGAAATCCTCCAAGGGGCAAGATTCCACCGCCTCTCTCAGTAACCTCTGGTGATGAACCATCATCATAGTGGAGAACATTCTCCTAATGTCCCATCTGAACCTCTCATGACACAGTTTGTTACCTGCTCAGGCCATTCATTCGTACTCTTCCTCTTCAATTCTGAAAAGGGAAGAAGAACAAGAAATTCTATTGTAGCAGTGAAAGAGATTTTGCACAGGAGAGTAATGGAAAAAAACTTACCTTATGTGCAGGAACTCACTGTGACCCCCCAAATTCTCAGCCTGCAAGTAAGGCTCAAATGAATAAACCAAGAAAGTGATATCCACAGCAAAGTTAGAGAAGTGTAAGTTAAGAAACAAGAAGCAAAAAGTCAGATGTATCTTTTAACTAAATAACAACTACCCAAACATTAATAATGCCTTACAAGAATTGTCTGGTGCAAGAAGTGTGTCCAAGAGCAGAAACTGGGCTCCTTTTGTACACGAAATGTGCAGTGGGTCTGTAACAGTATTTTGGGGCTGTGACTGCCACAGTGGGGCCTCTTTCTACTTCACATGTCTGTGTTAAAAGTCCAAAGAATTAAATAACACATCACCTTGCCTCCATTAGCTGAATTTCATACTTTATAGGAAGATGGTTTTTTTTCTTGTGACACACATAAAAAATCCTGTCTGACCCACATATGGCTTGTAGTTGACTCAACCTGAAAAGTCACTTTGTGATGCATCCCCTGCTATCAAATGATACACTGATATCCTAAATGTGACACAACCCAGCCATGAGAAATGAAGACACTTCATAGATACAAAGATAAGGCAAAGTCTGTGGATAGGTTTTTAATTATAGAAAAAAGTGAAGAAAGCAGCTGCTTTTGGACACACAAACCCTGAAGTCTGGAAGACTGTACACCTAGCTACACTTTCTGAGCATATTGATTGGAAATTAATTAAACCAGTTGGTTTAATAAAACAGATCACTTTACAGATATTGTCTCTGTTTGCCTAAATGTATAACTATAATAAATTTGTATAGTCGAGTATCAGCTGTGCTAGTCAGTGGATGGAGCAAAAAATAATCAAACTATATAAATTTTGTCAGTAAAATAAAACCTCTTAAAATACACATTTTCTAATAGAAGAATGTGAAAATTAAGTGACACTTGTGTGGCTATTAAGGCATCCCTGAACCCCAATACCAAAGATATGTGTGGTCTTGATGATGGAGAGGAAGCTGTCTGCATTACTCTGTGACTGCCTCTCCCCTAATAACTTTTAGGCATCATCAAAAGCTTTCTGCCTGAAAGAGGCAGAAATTGACTTTTATCATAGTCTGATTAAATTATATGACTGACATTGTCATCTTTCTTTTTGGTTACAGGACAATTTTATTGCAGCAGAGGTTCAAAATTTCACTGACATTTTGAGCTTCGAGCTTCAATTGCCTTTAAATTTGAATTTTACTGGTTGTTTAAAAAGACATTCGCAGGTGAAGGGGGTTTAAGACTCTTCATTCTACAGAGAAAAGTTCTCCAGTTTCCTGAAGATGCTCCTCTCTCCTATAAAACTGGCAAATGCTAACAGCCATGCACAGCTCTATCACTGCTAATGTCCTGTAAATGTTTTAGTGGGGTTATTAACTGCTACCTTATCCATCTTCCCTAAATCCAGATCAGACAGTGCCCACTATGGATAGACAAATGTCAATATTCACAGTGTACTTCCCCATGCAAGATCAGATCGAAATCCATTGCTTTTCCTACCGCTGCACACAGAGAAGGGCCTGGCTTTTGAGTTCAAACTTCTGGGGTTGATTTCCACAAAAAAATGGCCCCCATTTCTTCTTACAAGAAGAATGACGTGATTTATGTGATTCACTCTTTAAGAGGATGAGAAACAATCAATATATCACAAGAACAAAGAATGCAGAAATCTATTATACCTCCTCTGTATGTTCTTGACAATATTTCTGCCTCTTCCAAAAAATTATTATCTAAAGAATTTAATTATTTTACCTACAGAATCTCCCTTCATTAAAATGAAGTATTCAAACCCAAATTGCATGACAGGACTCAGGAAATTAATTCTATTTCCTCCAGAAGAAAAAAGCAGTAACAAAATCAAACAGGCAAAAAAACATTAAGTGGGTAACAGGTTCCCTTAGGTACTAGAAATTGGATGTCCATCAAAACCTAGAAGAGTTTTATTAAAGTGTCTAACATCTGCTTGAGAAGGTGTCAAAAAGCTCCCAAAACTGGCACACAGAGAAATATGTACAGTTTCCTGGCTATGAAGAATATGTTCAACAAAACACTCATTTTGGCAGTGGCTATCAGGCTTTATCCAAACACTTTCTATAGTTATCTTGGCTAAATACTGTGCAGAACCCTAGCAACAATTCCTTTGGCATCAGAAAAGGATAAAATACTTTTCCATTTCACTAAACAATGTGGATTAGCTATTCAACACATAAATATTATCATATAGAGTTTATCAAACAACTCACAGCAAAAGTGAGCTCTGGAGTACTCACTGAAGAGCAGAGAAGAAGCAATGTAATTATTATTTCTATGGAGGAGTAGAAAGGTAACTCCCTCAAACACTCACACGGGGTGTTTTGATAAAGATAAAAATACAGCAAGAAAAAAAATTGTGTTGCTGATGGCACAAGGAATAACATACCAACTCAAATGACAAATTAGAGCTTAAAATATGAGAGAAGATGTGAGTTGGGCTCTATTCCCCATAAAACCTCTTATATCTCTTTTCTGACACAGGCAAATCCCAGAAGGAAATGCAACTACTCCCTTTCCCCATCAGGTCCTTACCTTCAAGGTAGGGATTACAACTCTGAATTGTTTTCTAAATGTATAGGGTAAAATTTATAAACTATAAATATTTAATGGGGGGAATCTGAGTATGAAGTAAATGTGTATCTACCTTTTCATGCAGCCTTTCTAACAAAACCTGGGTCTGGCATGGTGCAAAGGGCTCAGCAGACAGGTGCATCAGCAGGAATGGACACAGCAAGAGGAAAAGCGACCCAAGCTGTATATGATAAAAAGATGTTTTGTGATTTCTCTAGTTCACTTATCTCATGTTTAATCATATGGACTTAATGGAAAATTGTGCCTAAATTTTAAAAATATATGTGAGAAGACATGAAATTATGCAAATACATTGGAAGTGTCTGGTTGTTAAGATGCTTTAGGATGGGAATTATCATCAAGCAATTATAAGCAATTGGATAAGTTTATTGCAAAATTATATTATTTTGCTTCCTAGGAATTTTCTAGCTTCCTTTTTTTCTTTTCTTTGATGCAGAAATGAAATCTCAGCTGCTTACAGTCACATCATCCATTAGGCTATGGTTAGAGTCTCATTGGAAGAAGAATGATCTCTCCACATAGCATGGAAAGCAGAAAAAAAGTAAAACAGAGGAAGATTATGACCTAAGCAACAGGTTGCTACCTCTTAAAAATGAATTTTCCTTTCCATTTCTCTTCAATACTTGTGAATATTAACAATGAAATAAAACCTCTGTCAAACAAGCCAGTTTTATTCAGTTACATAAAACCTGGAAACACGATGTCTACAGTCATATAAAGAAATAACATTGTTTGGAATAGACACATTTAGTCTTGCTTAACTGCAAAATATTTCTCTGAACACAATAGATTAGTTTTTATGGTTTCCCATATTTACACAGCAATTTTATCTTGAATTAAGAACAGCTTTTAAAATAGTTGGAAAATGCTCACTGTAAAAAATCTTTTCCAGGATTTTCTGCTCATTTTCAGATGACAAATTTTGCAGCCTCTGTTTTTATTCCTCCTTTGTTGCCACGATGGAATTTACCAATGCTCGTGGCTCGTGCTGGCTGTGGCATTTTTTGCAAATATGATCCTGCAACAACATTGTACAGGGAAGGGGTAGGTGCGTGTGTGAGGTGTCATCAATTACTTACCAAGGTCAATGCATGCTGCATTCTCTGGAAATCACATTATGGGCACTCTTTCATAGCCTGAAGGAAAAAATAATGAATTATCATATTCTTTTTCCAAAATAACATTCTGATTATTTTTGACCCAAGTTAATTCTCAGTCTAAAAATGCCAAGAAGAGAGATTATTTCAATTTAAACTCTATTTAACCCAGTGCAAGAGAAAAACACTAAAGCACCTACATACATTGGATAATAATTTAAGCATGCTCTGCAATTTAAAAATTAATGTGGTGTTGTGTACTAACATCAACATTATTATTTGTTTTAAATTAAAAAAAATTGGTGAGTAATACTAAGCTGAGAGGTACCTAGACCAGGTTAACAGACCCTGGTGTTCTCACCCTGTTGACTACTGACAATGCTGTGGGGCTACAGGAGAGCTACAGAACAAGAGCAAGATCTGTGTCTGCCTCTGCTTGCATGCCACCAAATAAACCAGCAAACAAAGAGTTAGAAAACATCATACAGCAGGTAGCCCAGCTTGTTTGTAGGAGAAAAATATTGGTTTGCAGGAGAAAAGAAAACTATGGCAGCCAACATCGCACAGGATGCTCGAGGGACTATTAAAAGAAGTGATTAGGTTCATGAAGAAAATGTGAAATACAGAGTCTAGAGGTTTTCATCACTAAAGAGATATATTTAGTTCAGACATTAGAGGAGGGCATGTCAGAATGATCTCAAGTATTTTACCACCTCATTCACAAAGACAAGAAAAGGGGGCTGTAGTGCAAAATTGCAGAGCATTTAATCATCATAAACACTCACTGAAGGTGTTGCCTTTTGGAGTATCAGGATAACTCAGTTTCAGACTTTGGTCCTAGAGGAGCAGCACTGAAGAAGAGCTATAGAGAGGACCTTTATGGGACTGATGGCTGCCTGTGCCTTCAGAACTGGACTGGTTCTTGGTTTTGTTTGAGACATGTGTGTCTGCTGCAGAACCGGTCCTGCTGTAGGGCCATGAAAGGCATATTGATCAAGTAAGAAGTGAGCATTTTATTTTGACTCTCAGCCATGAAATGTCTGATACACCAAAGTAATAAACCATCCTGGCTGACACTTGCACTTCCTGATACTGCAATATAATGCCACTGACAAACAGCGTGTTCTGCTGCCAAAAAAGGGCAGTTTTGTGTTTAGTATGTGTGCGAAACACAACCCAGCAAACAAAATGGTGAATGGAATTATCTTGCTTTTATGCCTTTAAGCGTAATAAAAAACAATCACCAGGTCAGCTGACCAGCTCTTTCCAAATATGCAAGAGGGCTCTTGATTTAAGTGTTGCACTTAAGATGTTGGTCAATATGGAGCATGGACAAGTTAACATCAATGAAACCAAGCAAAATTCCTTCTCAGGAGCCTTTAAGTGCACCACTGTGTTCTGCTAATTCAAGTGAAAACATTCCAGTAGGTAGTGCTAAAAACAAAAGGAAAACCAGAAATTCGATTGATATTATTCATAGGAAGGAAGGGAGGAAGGAAGGAAGGAAGGAAGGAAGGAAGGCCACGACAAAAGCAGACCACAGACCATACAGATAAGGAAGAAGAAGTTCTTTTTGTTGTTGCTGTTTGTTGTGGCGCATGAGACTTCCATCTCATCTGAAATCTCCTTTCTCTGGAAGTCAAAATATTATGGAAATTACAGGCAGCCCCAGCTGGGAACAAAGTTCTGCAAGTGTGTATTAATCTTGCAGCAGCTACAGAAGATAGGATGGTGTCAGTCTAGTTAGACTGAATCCAGAGATATGGAGATATGGCCTTTTTTTTTTTTAAATTGATTTTGGCTTTCCATTATTCATATCCAACAAAGGGAGGTTTGAGGGGCCAAGAAATAAAATCAAGTTTAACATGGCTATTAGAGAGAGGCCTTTTTATATTCATTGACTTTGTCTACAGGTTCCCTACACAAGAAGTCCAACAGGGTTGGAAAAGAGGATCCATGTCTTTAAAAATCTAGCTCTACATCTTTATCCAATGGAAGACACTGGGTGTGAAGGAGGTGTCATGAGAAGTAAGAGGCAATGCTGGAAAGCAGCTTCCAGCAGCTCTGATATGCCAGTCTTTCTGCTCCTTAGCAGCTAGTTTGTATAGACAATGGTGTGATCTGAAAGGCCCTTCATTGTGGATCTGCTTCATGTTTTGAATTTGTATTTGCTAAATGCAGTGTGTGACCCTTCTCATGCGAGGCTGTGTTTGAAAGCACTGAAGAGAGTCATTTAAAAGAAGCTATAATACTCCTTGCAGGCCTCATAGTCTTTGCTACAGCCCGAACACTATAGCAATTATACAATTAGAGACAGCTCCAGTCCCTGCCAGACACTGTTTTATGTAAGAACAGCAATTGAGGACAACTAACACATTAAAGTTTAAAACTTGTGCTTTGGTGTTCTTAGTTCCTATTTTTCTCTAAATCATTTGGAAACCTACCCCTTTGACCTCTTTTTAAAGAAAGGGAATTAGGAACCTCCAGGCACTTTTTTCTTGGTTTGATTTCTGGAAGTTATAAGAATACCAAAATAGCTTGGAGAGACTAAGAGAAAGGAGGTAGTGTTCAAGGAGAGTCACCAGTGAGTTTTTCATTTATGCAAGCAATAAGAAAGTTCTTACTGGAATAGATCAGATATGGATTTATCTCCCTAAAAGAGGAGGGATCCTGCAATAACTGCATTAGGGAGCACTGTATCCGTTGCAGCAGTTTCAAGGGACTCTCCGTGGCTTGTCCTGGCTGCACCCTGCATGGGATGGTGTCTCCCCAGCCTGACTCACCAAATATTTCTGTGTCCCTGCGAGGTTCTGAAAAGTGATTCGTCCCCATTCCTTGTCTCTGACCAGGCTATGAAACTGGTTCTACTCACTTTACAGACACATTTTAAGTGATAGAGACACTTGACAATCTATTTTTATGGTAAGCAACAAAAGACGAGCCTTTTCTACTTTTCATTCATCCCTCACATGTGCACATCCATCTGCTCCAGCATCTTGCAGGTTCAAGGTAACCAGAGCTTAATAAATGGCCCTTAAAAAAATCAGTGGGTTTTCTTTTTAATGAAGTTACCAGTTTCCAATCCCTTCCAACTCAGCCCAAACCTCAAAATAACACTTTCCTCCAAAGAACTCACCTGTGTTAACTTCTGCATGTTGAGAACAAACCTCTTTGGACATTAACACCAAATAGGCACATTGTAATTTACTATCCATTTCATGAGGAAAAAGCAAGTAATTTTGGCATTGCTTATATTCCTATTAATGCTGATCCAACTAGAAGAGCAAGAGCTCTGGGATCACAAAGCAGGGTAGGATAGCTAGGGGTAAAGGTGAAATTTAGGTTAGAGGCATGAAGACGTGAAAAAATATTTCATACAGTAGGTATGGTAGACTATACACAAAGAAATCATAAGATTAGGTAAAAAGAAAGCACCAATCCCTCACATTGCAACAGCCACCCCCATTCCAAAAGGTTGCCAAAATGCCAATCGGTTTCCAAACCAGTATTTTATGTCACTTAACATTTACTTATATTTTACATATACTTTTTCAAATAATTAATGATTTAAAATTCAGATGAAAAGGTTTTGAAGATTAGCACACAGTTTTAAGAGCTATTTTTTAAAATTAAGACATTTTGGTAATGGTGCACTGATCATTTTTAGACAGGTATTATTAAACTGCTATAAAACTTTTTGTAAGGCTGACATCAGCAAGATTCTGGCAGTTTATAAAATCATGTCCCTATGTTGGCATATATATAAATTTCCTGCTGGCCTTTCTGTAGCCCCCAAATTCACTAATTTCTCAAAAGAGAAAGGCAACCTGATCTTCATAACTTAAATGGGGATTGTATCTCAATGTATCACTGAAAGAAGATGACTGCAATGTCTAATTGTCTTTAGATATTTTCCTAGACAAATTTTTCAAGTCAAAACATGATGCAGCTTCAAAATATATCTGCATACGAGTAAGCATGCAACTGGGAGATTGTGCTCACACAAAGAATGCTTTGTTTATTTGCACCTCTCCATCTAGTAATTAGAAATCAGCAGAGCAGAAGCAAGCAGCCCTGGCACAGATTAATCTGTAAAATTTTACAATTTTTTTTAGTATTTCTGTGCTCCTAAGGTTTTAGTTTTGTCCCTGTGTTCTGCAGCCCTAGGAAAGGCAGGTGAGCGATCCGGGGACTGCCCTGAACGCCAGCAAGTCTAACCCCATGCTTCAGCAGGAGATTGCTGTATGTTCGAGGGCAGTTTTTAGGCAACTCTGAGTGTGACAGAACGTCAGCGCTGCGGGGTCTGAGAGGTGCCTGTGTGAGGCGATTCTGCTCTGATCCCGAAAAAGGGCAAAGGCAGATGAGGGATGAGCAAATCCCCAGCGAAGGGGAGCTGGCTCTTTACCTGTGTGAGGGGAGGAGAGGCGGCCGGGGCCGCGCTGCGCAGGGCCGGCACCCGCAGCGCTCGGGAGCGCCCCGGCTTTGGACGGTCCCTGGGCAGCTCTTCCCCCTGGTGCTCGGCTCCGGGAGGAGGAGGAGGAGGAGGAGGAGGAGGCAGAGCCCGCCATGGCGAGGGGACGCTGAGGAGGCTCCCGTTTCCTGAGCCGCTCCCGGCGGCGGCGGAGCTCGGCGGGGCGGGGAGGGGACGGGCAGCGCCGGGAGGCGGCACCGCGCTCCACCTGCCCCTCTCCGCCGCGGGCAGTGATGAGGCGGCCGCGGGCAGCGGCTGGCGCGGAGCACCCGGAGTTTGTTCGCTGCCCGTCCTCGTCTCCCTGATGCTCTGAGCCGGAGTCTGCTCCTCTCCCCGGGCTCGCACCCGGGCTGGATGCTCCGCTCGCTCCTCGCTTCCCTGCCACAGCCGCCGGCCGCTTTCCGCCGCCCCGCAAGAAATGGAGCCGCCCGCTGCCCCCCTGGACACCACTCCGGACCCCGCCATCGTGCAACCCCCCGGGGCCAACCCGCCGGGAGCCCCCCGGGAGCAGCAGCAGCAGCAGGAGCAGCTGCGGATCGGGGAGAGCGGGCAGTTCAGCGAGGGGCTGGAGGACAGAGGTGAGCGCCCGTCCGTCTGTCCCCCGCCTTCCTGCACGCTGCCCTCCGCCGTGGCGAGCCCCACCGCCTCCCCTGCGTCCCGAGGCGCTGACACCCACCCCGACGGCTCCTCCGGCACCCTCCCCGCAGCACCCTCTCGCTCGCACCCCTGGACCCGCACCCTCCCCATGCCGCCACGGCAGCCCTGCCCACCCCCTCCCCTTCAGCCCCGGCAGCCGCACACCGGCTCTTGCCCCCCAAACTCCCCCTCCAGCCCCGCTCGCCCACTGCTCATCCCGCCGCTGGCACCCGCTCAGCATCCCCCCGCGCCGCCCTCGAAGCTCTTCCCCGTTTTAGCTCCCGTGCGAGAGCTCCGCGACAGCTTTGAAGTATTTTTATAAACTCTATTCGTGGCTGTTCCCAGCTCGCCCGAGAACTTGCCTGCCTGGCGGGGGAGCGGCTGCCGGCGGCACATGGCTCCACAGGCAGCGCCCGGCGAGGGGCGCGGGTGGCGGTGGGGGTGCCGGGGCTCCCGGGAGCCAGGCAGGGCCGGAGGTTCCCTCGGGAGCCCGCCCAGCTGCCCAAGCCGGCGGGGTGGTCGCAGCCGCCCCCCGAGCAAGGGCACATCGGGGCGTTTCTGGGGTCCGCCCCAGCCAGGCTGGGGGCTGAAGTCGGGGCACTTGTCTCACGGCTTGTCTCCCTTCCCCCGCCGAACTGTGCACTTCCACACGATTCGGTTTTTGTTATTTGCTTAAACACCTGACCAGGGAGGGAAAGCTGCCTGCTTCCAAACCGCGTTACGCTTTAGTGCGAAGCACATCCATGTCGGACATCTGCTCAGGGTGTGTGAGGCGCTCACTCACCTGCCGCCCACAAAGGCAGCTGCCATTTTAACCCTCCCCACTGCCCTGTCCTCCACAACGCCTCCAGGCTCTCACACATAATTTGTCTCCGTTTTTAATTTCATGTACAGGCTTCCCTTACCCTCTCTGTTGCCTTTTCTTACTTTTCCATTTTGCTTCCAGCATCCAAGAGTCCCTTTTGTGTTCTCAGTTTTCATCTATAACCCCTTTGCGTGTACCCCCCTTTATCTCCAGTTCTTTCCCCGGCTCCCCAAAGCCTGTGCCTGCTCACAAATCGTAGACACAAAGTAGAGAAGTGAGGGGGAAGAGGATTCACCACCTTCCTGACAGATTCCAGTCATGTTGGGGCTGGGGACAGCCCTTATTCAAGGGGTACCCTCACTGTCACTGCCAGTGGCTGAGGACAGACATTGTGCCTGCCCGAGGGCAATCTGAGGCTTCAGCTCTCTTTTAAATGAGTGAGGAATTTTGATTATGGTTAGAACAGAGAAGTTTGGTTACAGAAAATTTTAGTTCATGCCCAGTATGACAGAGCTAAAGGTGAAAGCTGTCCCTTTTGGCATTAAGGATAATTGTAAATATGGTGCCAGTTGTACCTAACCTATCTCTTTCTATGAGGGAGATGAAGCTAAAGCTGCTGATTTTATTTTCTTCCTTGCCTCCATGCTCTTTCTATGGCCCTTGCAGTACCTTTCTTTTAGCCTTTTCTGTAGTCACTGATTCCCTCTACCAGGATCATTCACAGTCATTGTAGAGGGAAATCTGGTATGCTTTTTGCAGGTTGTCCCTGTTGAAAATGTTAACAGTCTGTCCTTTTAGATTGTACTTTTTCCTACAATCCTTTCCAATGAATCATACCAGATCCAGTTAGAGAGATGATGCTTCCATGTTTGCTAAAAATAAATAATAATCCTAAATTTTGGAACAAGATATTTGCTCTTTGAGAGCCAGATCCAAAATCAGTGATAATTTTGTGGATGGGATCCTTAAATTAGCATCCTTAGGTGAACGTTTTTTTTATTAGCCTTATCTCTTCTACAATTTCTAACTTGACATTTTAAAATGATCCCTTAGCCAAATAGAAAAGTACTTCTGGTAAGTCAGCATATGGTAAAGAATATCCTAGAATCACTTCACAAATATGCCAAGCTTGTGTTCTGCAACTGTTAGGCAGGTTTTTTTTTTTTCCTTCTGATTTTTTTAGGGGAAGAAAATCTGTTAATATGTGAAGATACTGGAAGATAAATTAAAAATCCAGTGGTTTTAACTAGGTTGTCATCTTTTCTAAACCTTAAGGATATCCATGTGTTAAATAAATTAATGGTAATAAAAGTACTCAGTATGTTTATTTCAGGGTGGAGGAATTTCATTTGTAGATGCTAGTTTTTAATTTTTGTAGCAGTGCAGGGCATACTGAAAGATTAACTTTCATCCTCTTGTGGATGCCTAAAACTTGCTTTCTTATGGTCAGTGAAAAAATATGGAGGTTTACGTTGTGAATTGTGTTTCTGTGTGTAAATTAATGAGCTGTTGTTGCTTCTAAATAATTTTCATTCTATGGGCTTTGGTAGTCATGTGAATGAGTTTGTGTTTTTCTGTGCTGGCCCCAGGACGCTCATAAGAATTATATGATCTTCCTTGGGGGTGAAAATTTTAAATACAGAAAATGTATTTGAATTATTTCAGGAAGGAAGGGATCACATCGCTGGCAGCCAGAATATGCCAGCCATTTTGAGAGACAGTGAGACACACACACACAGGGCAGAAGTGGTTGAGTTTTATAAAGATCGCAGTCTCTGTCATACTGGACACGTGCTTGACATGTGAATAGTAATCAGGAGCGCAGCACTAGCTCTGGGGCTTATTATTCATTCCCCAGTTTAATTAGGATGTTGTTTGATTTGCAAGTATCAACTACGTATGTTGGACTTCCCAGGTATTATTGAGCTGTAGCCATGACCGAAAAGATGTCTTTAAAGAAAGAAACAGGTGAGGGTGTCTGTCATTCTGATCTGTGTTTGTTTGAGGTTTGAAATATTGAGAGCCAAAATTGGCTGAGAAAACCTTTGCTTTACATTCCAACAAGATCTGGGCCATAATTTAAAATCCTTGGTTTGGGGAGGGGACAGGAGGAGTGAAAATGTGAGAAGATGTGTTTTCTCTGTGGTTATATTAGTAGAAATCCCTCCTATGTTGTTAAATTACCTCATACCAGACAGCAATTAAACTGTACATCGTTATATATAGTAGCAGAAGATAGGCCAAACATTTGTGAAAGAGAAGAAAATTCTTTACACAAATGAGAGCAGGCATATGAGAAATAGCTGTGCAGCACTATCAGTAAAAGATTCAAACCTTTTGGAGTTGTCATCTATCTGTTTTCATGTATTAGACAAAGAATGCACGTAATAAGAAATAGACATAATTTCAATATAGGGCCCGGTCCATGCAAGTTTGCAGATTCTTTTCCATTCATAAAGGGGGGAGTGTGTAGCACAAATGTGATAATATTTTAAATTTTCTGAAAATACAGTACAAGCATGAAATTCTCAGCGTGACATTCTGAACTCCCATAAAGAAACTCCCTGTGCTTTATTGTAACTGAGATGTAAAAAGCATGAAGAATTTTTCCGAGACAGCATGAATCCCACCAATTACGCTAGGATTAGAACCAGCCATTTTAACAGACTCCAAGTGGCAGAATAAAATCTGATGGCTCAAATTTGACCCCCCCTGGATGCCTGCCCCTCTGCTGACACATTGCTGCCCCCAAGGCAGAGATGTCTGATTCAGTTCTGAATTGATTCCAAAACCATTGCAGTTTTCAGCCAGTATATTACAGTCAGTTGAAATTAATATCTGCTGAAGGTTAATAAACTTGGTTAAACACGGTGTGGATTCAAGAAAACACTGAGAACCAGGTCAGATGTCCCTGCTTTGAAAGGGGCAATAGCCATCAGAGAGACAGGGGAAGGTGAGGATAGTAACAGCTTCAACTCTTACGTTTTAATCTGGTGCTGAGTCTGCCAGAGCCCCTGTTCTCCACCCTTTGTCTAAGACCTTAGACCAGCTACTGAACTTTGTGCTGTTAAACCAGTGTCTGTTCAGTGCATTCAGTGCAGGCAAATGTCTCTGAAAAGTGCTCATGATCTGGGAGGAACCACCCACATCTGCTGGAGTAACTCATTAAGAAATTTAAAACCGTCAGGTTTTCTCTCAAGTTAAGCAGATTGGAGCTGAAACTTGATGGTGAAAAAGAATGTTTCAAATTAGAGGAATGTATTAGGCATAAGAGAATCAGAATGGGATATACAAAATGGAAATACGTAAAATTCTGAATGCATTTTAGAAGTGGCATAAGACTCAGACTGAGAGAATAAAAACCAAAGAATGTTGCTAATTTATGTTTAACCTACATTTTCTGTGATTTAAGATCAGCGGACAAAAGACTTCCACATATTGGAAGCATCAAAAAAGAGTAAAAGCTTGTGTCCAACAGACCTCTGCACAGAGTGCAGCAAGGATAGAATTGGTTCTTGTTAGTTCTGGGTGGGAGCGTGTTCTTACTCCAAATGAAGGCTAAGACGCTTCAAGAGGCTTTTCAGCATTGATAGCTCTGATTCTGAGGCATCCCCGCTCGTCCTTTGATGATCAATATGTGCAGAATATCCCTGTGCACTGGGAGGTTGTTCCACAGGGACTGGTGAGCACGAGTTTTTATCCTCTGTTAATTATCCCCAGGGTTCTCCAGTTCTGACACAAGGCTTGGTCTGAGGGAGTATAGGACTGAGCCATTGCTTGTGCAGAGGTACAGGTGGAAATCGTGATGGTTTGTGAATGTCCATAACTGGAATGCAGTGCTCTTTTTAAGTGATTCATGTGATTTCTGTGTGGAATCAAAACAGCTTGTGTGTGCTCTTCTTGCTTACTCACGTGTTTCTGGTGGCCTCATTCACTTCACCTCAATAATGTGAGCAGGATTTGATTCTGTGTTGCTTCTGTGTGTAATGTAGAATGTCAATGTGCGTTCTAGGGCTGAACTAACACAGCTGTGTTTTTAAAAGGAGCAATGCATTGTTCATACATTCTTTGCTTATTGCTTATCAGGTTTACTAGAAAGCAGTACAAGGCTAAAACCTCATGAAGCTCAGAGCTACAGAAAGAAGGCATTGTGGGTTTCCTGGGTCTCCATTATTGTCACACTGGCTCTTGCAGTGGCTGCTTTCAGTGAGTATTGGGAATATTTTAAATCTTCACACCTCTTCCTTTTTGTTTTGCTTTTGGTCTCTCAGAATTTCTTTCTCTGTGGAAGCTTTCTCATGTTTTTTTCTTTGCAACTGCTAAAGAGGTTTCTCTCTAGACTGCCTGTGCCTGCATGGTGCTTATAAATTAGTAAAACTGTTGTTTTTTTTCTGCAGAGTGTAGGGTTGTTGAAGGTCGGAGAAAGAAACAGGAGATGTTGATTCCTGCTAGCATTTATAAATGTGGAACCATTAATTTTGGAAAATAGTGTAAAAACCATTATCCAGTGGGCTGCCTTTTACCAAAGAGGTCAAATATGATAAGCCTTAATCCACTTGGGATTTGTAGTAGAACTGCTATAATAAAGAAGAGTGAATTGTAAGGGAGAAATATGTAATTTATCCGTATTACACTGAGAGATAACCTAAGACAATGCTAATCTGGAAGAGAAATTCCAGTTTCTTTTTAGACCAGTCTTTTGCTGTAAGTTTCAAGACAGTTTTCTAATTTACCTTTAAATAAAGAATTTAAGTGGGAAAAAAATCCAAAGTAAACCCAAAACACTTTTATATTGAAAAAAATGAAATATATTTCTTTTATTTCAAAAAAGGAAACAAATGCAACATTGTGTAAATACAAATTTTAGTTCAATGAAAATTTGCAAAATACAAGCTTTCTATCTTGGGCAATTAAGTAACACATTAAAGACAAAAAGAAATGTGGAATGTGGAACAAAATCTTTGCAGTGGCACATTCTCTGTTTTAGAGAAGGAAAAATCAGAAGCGATTGAATTTATGCTTTTATACAAACAAAAGGAAAGCTCTGTTTAGGAGACATCAAAGAAATCTCAAAACATCGTTCTCAAGCTTGATAAAGACAGACTTGTATTATTTTTCCCTTTTTTTTGGAATCACAGCAGCATGTCTTTTGTTATTCTAATCTGCATTGTATGACCTGCTGCTGGAAGTTGGTGTCAGCTCCCAGGAGAGGTGATTAAAATCTGACCAAATGGTCTCTGAAAACCCAACATGTATTACTCAGAGCAATTTATATGGAAACACAGGTACAATAACTTGGTTCAGAAACAAGAGAGAAGAGAAGGAACACTTGAAAGCGGAATCTGACTCTGTAAAGAATTTGAATGTTAATAAGAGGGTGAAATAAGTTTCCATTTTGTTCTGCTTCATGGAAATACAGTGCTCTGTCTTTGCTACTGAGCAACATAAAGGTAAATACGATGTTACAGAATAACCTTGTTACCCATTAACACTGTTGTTTTAGGGAGTATTGTGATATGGCTTAATTTTATTTTACATTTTCATTTGTCAGGGTTGCAAGAATTAACTGTAATATAGATAACTAAAACGGTGTCTTTTAGAAGGATCTTTAAAAACATATTTTGCGATTATTTAGGCTGAATTCTTTTTTTTTCTTTCCTTATTTTTGGCACTCTGCTAGTGTTTAGAGAAACAAACAAACAAACAAACAACAGCAAAAAATGTAGTCCCTGTCTGGATATACTGTGGCTGCTTGTTCAGCTGGGGGGGAGAGGCACTGAACTACTGAAATCAGTAGCAGACTAATTATATGTTTTTGGAATGTATCTTTCCTCATGGTTTGCTGAGGCTGAATTTATGAAGAATAAAAGAGAAATCAGCACACAAATACATACTAAATCTCTGTGAAATCTCTTAATAGGTAGTTGGCAGTTAACTTACATGCCACAGAAGCATTGCCAGGGCTTTTCCTGTGTTTGCTGTTAAAAATTTTCAGTCTTTGAGGAAAATGCAGTGACTTCTGGCATCACTTTGCTGTCCCCATGCAATTTCAGAAGTTCTGCTCATTTTATTGTCTCACACTGGGTGCTCTCTTCCTCAGTGCTGTCTTTTTCATGGTTCCTCTAGCCAGTCCATGAGTTGGGAGAGAGGCCAGGTGACCAGAGTTTGCTGTCTGTTTGATATAAATGTCTAGTTGTCACTTTGGGGTATCTGACACTGACAATTCTTTGCAAGCAACTGCTATTTAAAACATTCTCTTTGCATTTTGCCTCCTGTCTGTAATGGTGAGGTGTTAGAAATACAGCCCTGGTGTTTCATTTCAGTGAAAAACGGGGACCTGTTGTGCCAATTGTTGGGCTGCACTGACTATTCTCACTGCTCTTCCTGGCTCCCCCATGAATTCTCCATTTGAATTTTGGTTTTATAGGCTTCAAAATACTTTCTTGCAGGTGTATCCCACATGATACAGTCAAGATACTAGGCAAGGGAGCTGTTCTTATTTGATAACTGTAGCTGAAGAAATGGAGGACGTGAAAGGTAGGAAAAATACTAAGGGTAGTGATGCCCATGTGGAGAGTAGGGAAGAGGTTCAGGAGCCTCTCCTTTTCCAACCGAGTGTTTGTAACTAAACTTCCTTTCCTTTTTTATGGTCCACTCCCCATCCTTCCTTTCAAGGCCAGCCTAGTTGCCTCCAAGGCTATATTTTGCCAGCATTAGAGTAAGTTGGAATGGTTTATCTTGCTGGTATGAGGTGTTTTCTTTTGGTGGGATTGTGATGCTGCCCTAGTTGAACTCTGATCTTTCACTTGGTAATTTCAAAGGAGATTGAAAAATCTCATGTTGATCTGAATACATAAAGTCACTTCATTATTAGATAATATTCTATGGGAAATGAGGCTGGAGATCATAGAATCATAGAATTTTAAGGTTGGAGAAGATGTCTGAGATCATCAAATCTGACTGTTAACCCAGCACTGCCATGTTCACGACTAAGCCTTGTCCCTAAGAGCACATTCACACATACATTGAACACTTCCAGAGATGATGATTCCCCCACTTCCCTGTGCAGCCTATTCCAACGCCTGACCACCCTTTCAGGGAAGAAGTTTATTCTTATATCTAATCTAAACCTCCTCTGGCACAACCCGAGGCTGTTTCCTCTCATCCTGTCACTTGTTGCCTGGGAGAAGAGAGCGACTCCCACCTCTCCACAACCTCCTCTCAGGGCGTTGTAGAGAGTGACAACATCCCCCTTGCTCTGAGCTCTGTGTGGTAGACTTACTGCTGGAAAGAACCTGCTTATAGTGTATTATAAAAGTGCAGAAATTAAAATTGTGAGAAGCCTTTATGCATGTCCCATATTTGCTGCGAAACAGATGTATGGTGTGTATTGTCTCTGAGGTGGGCTTTTTTGTGGCCTGAGACGCTGCGACAGAGGAGATGAAATGCTCATGTGTACACCAGACTGTGTTCGGTCTCTGGCTTTGGAAAGCTGAACTAGGCTAGGCTGGGTATGGAGCAGAATGACTGCTTGAGGGAAAATGAAGTTGTCACCTTTCATTCACTAATTTTGACAAGTGGGACGTAGACCATGAAATCAGCTTTTCCACTTAGCTGAAAGAACAGATCTTGTACTATCAAGTACTTAATAAACTTAATTTTTCTACAGAAATGCTGTGCTTGTAAAAGCCCATTTGGAAGTTCCAGCTGCTGTCTCTAATGCAGCTCCTGCCCTCTGTGGTAACCACTGTGGTCTCAAGGCTCTGAGAGCTGTTGCAGGTGTTGCTCTCCAGCATGAAATTGCACAAGGCTTCAGCAAAATCTCTATAGACTTAAATGTGTGAGATCCTTGAGGTCAGTGGAGCCCCATGTATCATCTTTAGTGGCTGAAAATTAGGTGCTCTCAAGATATTCTGACTTTTGTATTGTGCAATACTTCTATGATTGAATGCTAATCAATGTTTGGTGAATAAATTCATTTTGCTCTTCATTTCAATGCTGCCTGAAGTATGCATGCATGTGGAATTCTCATCAAGAGTGGATTTGCATTGTTATAAATATATAGCAATAAACAGAGTCTGAGCATGATAGAAGTTATTAAAATGAACATTACGTTATTCCTTATCACCCCAAGTAAGTGCCAGAATAATAATTATAATATAATTATTTCTGGATTACAGTAATATAAGAAAAGAATGATAACATAATATGAACTTTTTTTTTTGCAATGTATATCTGTATAGTATAAGGCTGCAGTCATTTCGTAAGAACAACTATTATTTCTTTCTGTAGCTGCAGTGTTGCGTGTTCATACTGAGCCTACTTTAAGAATCATAATAGAGAACAGGTGGAATGGAACTCTGGTGTTTTGAAACCTATTATTCTTAGTTTCTTGACATTTATGTTACTAAAGCATAATTTTGAAAAATATACAAATATAGCTTCTGCTGTTGCTGTTCAGTTTCTGCTCAGGCAGCTAATCTCTGATAATATTGTCAGAGCAGAAAACAAGCTCGTTCTGTCTGGCGTTTTTTGTCCAGTGTAGACTTGTGATTCACAGAAAGCAGCGCGTTCATTCATCTTCCTGATCTGATTAGCCAAAATTGTTTCACAGTGAATGGGGGAGTGATGTCAATACATCAAACCAATGTATAGACCAAGTTCTGCACTGAAGGCTTGCTTTGTAGTCAGAGACTGCGAGAAGGTTTGGAATGTATGGGTTTGTAAATGTGACCTTTGTGAAGGGCTGCAGCCAGCCTGTCCCAGCATGGCCAGGGCAGCTCCCATCGGCCCTGCTGGCTGGGAGGGGGACAGGGGCTGTTTGCAGGGTGCTGGGGAAATAGCAGGCAGGTGGGTGCTCTCGTCTGTCCCCAGGGCTGCTCTGGAGATCCCCCCTTTCAGCTCACCACGGGCACAGGGAAGGTTCAGCTGTACAGAAATAACTGAGAGCCCGAGTGCAGCAAAAGCCCAGATCCTGGTGAGGGTTTAGCCTGGTGTAGTAAGAGGTGCTGGTATTTGGAGAAGGTGAATTCCATTTATCTGTATCAAATCTCAGGTGGAAACTCGCTAGGTGGAATTCTGTAAGTGGGAGTGTCTTACAGGATCTTCTATTGGCCCATGGATAAGATATTAAATGTAAATGCAGACACTGACATTCTGATTTTATATAAAAAATTATTTGTGTTTCAGAATGAATTGCTGAGAAATGATTCATGAAAGTGAGCTTCCACATACTGAGAGGCATTTTGTCTGAAATGTATGGTGCATAAGCTTACAAATTACAGAGTAGATCTTGCTTTCAGATTAATGCTTTATGCTGATTCAGATTCTTACAGTTATAAATGCCAACTAACTTAGAAATTGTGTATCCAGGTCCACTTTTGTCATTGGAATGACTACATTGAGTCATAAAGTCTCATTTAGTTTAGCTGTAGGACATGACTACTGGTTTTCCTCCACTCTGGTGCATGAAAATGAAGTTACATGGGACAAACATTGAGCAATTGAAGTTGTTGTCCTCTGGATGCACACATGTGGATGCGCTGATGTAATCTGTCACTCCTCACCTCAGACATACTGCTTGGACAGCTGATATTAATTTATTGATGAATATATCATTTTCTCTGTGGCCCATTCCTATTCGTGCTTGAGAAATATGCAGGCTTTCCCTGGTGTTTGCACAATACTTAGGATACCCTGCCCACAGCTGTGAATCATTATAACACGATTAATAAAAAATGTAGGGAAAGGTTCGTAGTTTGGATATTTAATTCTTTAAAGACACTAATTTCAGAAAAATGATGGGCATTCAGCACTCAGGCTGGGTTTAGAGTGTCTCATCTGGGAGCCTAAACAGAACTTGCCAGGGTCACTGAAAACATGAAAAGTCTTTGTGTTTTCTCTTCCAGGAATTATACAGAACTGCATTTCTCACTCCTGAAGACCTGAGAAGAGGGGTTTTTTTAGATTTTCTTTTCTTGAGTAGAGCACATTACATTTATTCAGAAAGTTACATTTCAAGTCACAATTCCATGCAAACACTTAAAACCAAGTAAAGACTAAACAGAGAACAAAGCTCCTCCCTGATAGTATGCAGATCCCTCATTTTGCATGTTTCTCAGGGTGTTTAATTACATCAGTTACAAAAAGACAGATGCTTCAGGGCTGTAGCCTCACAGAAGCCTTAATGAAATATGGAACTCAAATTCCCAAGGTAGACTTCTGATATTGGTGGCTCCTGTGCTTCCCTGTCATCCTCATTACAGCTGCACCACTGCAGTCGAAAATAGAGTTTGGTCCTAACCACGTTACACGTAAAATCTAAAGGACAAAAAATCCATTGCCTGTGCAGCACTGGCAGAAGACAGCCTTTTGTATAGGTCAGTCTGTACTGAATAACAGCAAAATGTAATTTTCATTCACTGAAAATGAAATGAGAGGCCAGTAAGGGCCTGTCTATTTTTTTTTCCAGGCATACAAAGCTCTAAGTGACTTTCTTGGGAAGAGAAAATAACATATGGATGTCAAGTTCAAGACTGATAGCTGTTGAGCAGAAGTGTGGGTCTAAAATCTGCAGTGCTTCACACTTCATGAAGTCTTTTCCTTAGCTGGCAGGCAAAATGATGGTAGAAGTCTGTGAAATCTAGAACAGGCTAGATAATGATATAATGTATTTGAGCAGCAAACAATTAAAAAATTATTGCTCTCCTGGAATTTTGTTAAAGCAGCTGAGTTTGTGTTTAAATGCTAATATTTAAAACATACTAGCGTGTTGTATTTTTGCATTAGAGAATTACAATTTAATAATTCCTTATGTTAAGTACTTATCCTTTTCTCATGAGAGAAGATCATCCCAAAGAATTTTGAAATTAAAAGAGGGTGCTGGTAATGAGGGAAAACTAGCACTGTAACATGACTTCATGAAGAGTGAGGAACGTGCAAGTACATTGTCTGGGCTACCCAGTGTAATAATCACAATCACAGTTCTTTCCTTTGTTAGTTTTTTTTTTCCTTTCTGCGGTTTTATTGGGGTTTATTTTGTGTGGAAAAGATTGAGATAGGTCTGTGCAATATTTAGACCACGAAGAATGGTAATATCCTACAAATGAGTTAACATCCACATTATGTAACATAAGTAGTATGTGTTATATATAAATTACAGCAGGACATTTTAGACACTTGAAATTTGGTTTTCAGTTTTACCATCAGATCCCTGCTCAGATTCTGTCAAAGGCAGCTCTGTGTTTGATGGTTCAGAGGTTCCAGCTGTGAGAATACAGTTGTGTAGCAAGGTGCAATATACAAATAAACGTAAATAACTAGGTGTAATTATTGTTAAGTAATTGGATCCTACTCCTCTCCCTGAAAGAATTGTACTGTGCCATTAGAGACAGGTGTAGGTAGAGGGTTCATTTTTCATATGGGAAAAGAATTTAACACTGAATGGGGAGGGTTTTAAGCAGGCTGCTGGGTGGTGTGGGGATGGTGTGCCCCACAGCCATCCCTAGCTTGTAGTGGATGAAAAATGTGTATCTTGACTAAAAGCAGATGGAAGTAGTTAGGGAAAAAAACCCAATGTTAAGTTTATTGCATGTGATTGGTGTTAACTGTTGTCCATAAAAACCCTGCTTGTCTTTTTATGTATAAAATTGAAAATAAATGATCCTCTAGCGCAAGTCTCAGTTGTTGCTCTTGCTGTGTTTGCTGTATCACATAAGTGGGTGTACATCTGCCCTTTGGAGGGCCATCACTGCAGTTGGAAAATGTATTTTCAATCAATTGCTGTAGTATCAATTCCACACAGTAGTACCTCAGCTGTCGCAGGCTTGTGCAAAGGCATGAATGTGTTAACAGATTTCCTTATGAATGCTTGATATACCAGTAGAATTTGGTTTTCATAGATAATTTCATATTTTCTCTTCTCTCCAATTTAAAAATGCACGTATTTGCTTATTGGCAAAGGTGAACTTGTAATTCTTTGTATC
Source organism: Pomatostomus ruficeps (assembly GCA_013400735.1). Classification (NCBI taxonomy): domain Eukaryota; kingdom Metazoa; phylum Chordata; class Aves; order Passeriformes; family Timaliidae; genus Pomatostomus; species Pomatostomus ruficeps. Next base: position 530,662 of record VYZT01000615.1, read on the forward strand.
TGGAGCTGAAAAATCAATATTAATGACCGAAAATGTGTGTTTAATATTCACCATGTAGTTTCACTTTATTGTTTGAATTTTGTGAGTTTTTAAAGCACTACTGAATTCAAACTTCTCAGGCAGCAGTGAAAGTAATGAAAATCAGTGCACAGCTTTCTTCTCCTTGAGTGTTCTTCTGCCAGAAATTTTAAAATATTCATGTTTTTTAACAGAGCATACAACAAAATATAAACTTGTACCTGATTTAATATTTTTAATAGCATTTATAACTTTTGCTTTAGCGGGGAGGTTGATAGTACATGGTGTTTCCTTTTTGGCACTTATTCTCTGTGTCTTTTCAGCAACAGTGTTTGAGTTCCTTTCATTGAAAGTTGAAATTTGTTAGATTTTAATAGTTTCTCAGTACAGAATTTTATTTGTAAATGCCTCATTTTGGTAAACCTGCAGTGTAGGAGGACTTGGTAAAATAACCTCATAAGTAATATGTGTTCTTTACCCTGCACTCGAGTTTCCAGCAGCTCCATCCCTTGCAGCTGGAGGTGAAGCCCTGGGAGTGCTCGGTGAGAAGTGGGAGCATCTGGGAGGCTGGGGGGGACGCACAGAGTGGTAGCAGAGAAAATCTGCTGCAGCAGAGGGGGAGGTTGTGTGAACAGGTGGCACCACTCCTGCTGGGCTCAGTAACCCAGTCTGGGCTGAAGGACTCTTTGGTTCCTGAAAACACCTCCAGCAAGAGCACAAACCTCGTGTCCTGGGTACTCCTACTGGTTACACGCCGTGGCACTTTGTGAGAAGAGGCAAATTAACCCTCATCTTGTTAAAAATCCAGTCCGATAAATCTAAAGATTGTAAAACTTTGATTCATTGTACTGAAAGGGTCGTACAACCTGACCAAATTAGTTTGGTTCAAATAAACATTATGATAGTCTTTGGTAAAGACTGACACAAAAAGTCTGGAGATTGGGAAAGACAAGATAACTTTTAATGGACACTAACCTTCATTTGCAAAGCAGTCTTCTTCAGAAAAACCATAAAGAGCTCCTATGTATCTCTTCTGACTTTCATGTATGACCCATTACTGTTCTTTTTTCTCTGGATATTGCAGAGAAAGGGACAGAGAAACCTATCTTCAGAGTTCGAAGAAGCAGATTAGTCAGTTCTTAGTCAAGGAAGAATGACCAGAAATAACCAGCTGGTACTTTGCTAGACAGAAGAACTGCAGAGGAAGTGGGATAGTCTGACAGATACCATAAAAATAGGTAGACAAGAGGCATCTGCCTTCCAGGAACTGTTGCAGGATAAGTGGCTTTTGGCACTTGCACCACAAACTCTCCTTTCTGGAGAGATCTCTGAGGCATTTTTGTGCCAGGTGCGATGCTGAGAACGAGTAACGTCTACTGCAGAACAGGATCCTTGGCTGAATCCTAAATGGAGTTTTCTCATAGATACGAGGATTGTTTATCTTCTGCTGTTACAGGTTATGCTTCAAGGAACTGTTAAGTACAATGTAACTTTTCAATAGAGCAAAGTGAAGAAAATACACCTCTAAGTGCACCATCCACAGATCACATTCGTTAGTGAAACATTTTAATAGCCAAAGAATGATAGTATTTCCCCAGGCTCTGAAAAGAAAAATTTCAGAAGAAAGATTTTTTAGGTTCAATGGGAGATTTGATATAATGGAAATGCAACCTGCAGTGTCAGCTGGGATGCGTAGCTGGGGAAAATAAAAGTATCTCCTTGCTTTCCCATTCTGGTAGGGAGCGATAGACAGGTTAAGGTACACTTGAAATGTTGATGTTAAATTCACATTTAAGTGAATTAAGTGTTGCTAACGGGTCCATGGAAAGCACAGGGCAGAGCCAAGTCCCTGCCATCAGACCTGGCCAACACCATGGAAGGCAGAGGCAAAACTGATGGTGATTGCAGTGGTGGCAGATCACTTCCTAAATACATGGCTCAGGGCTTGTGGGAACACTGCTCAGCAGCTCGAGGCAGCCTGTGCAGCACTGGTTTATGGGGATCAATTTGCATGTGTGCTGGAGCGTGCTGCCAGGAATAAGAAAGACAGATGTAAGGCATCAGTCTCAGCTTGTTGGGTAAAACAGGGCTGTGTGTATGCCCGGAGGATTAGTGTGCGCCTCCCAAATTGACAGACATCACTATTCTCTGACTTGCTGCTGTGGCTAACGTAGATCAGGCTATAATGGCTAACTGTGTGGAACTAATAGTCCCCAAAAGAGCCAATTCATCTGCTCATTTTTGTGGCACATTAAAAACTAATAGTAAACGGTGTCTCCTTTTCATTTAGCATGACTCAATATTTCTGTGTGTAATTGCCTGCAACAAGAAAAGGAGAGATTGTTTAACAGTTCTCTCTAGCCATGAAAAAATACGTCAGCAAATTAAATTAAGATTTGTAGTCAAAGAGGTAAATATCATCGTTATGTGCCCTTTACCATGTGAATTCTGATTGTGGGAAACCTGTAGTTACTGCCTGTGAATGTGTCAAAAAACCAAACCCACAAATGTCTGCTACTGAGAAGTGGGCAGGAAAAGGATTCAATTTTTGTATTTTGGGTCCTGCCACTTGAGCAAACCCTACTCAAAGGGAAATTCCCTGTTACTCTCCCACTAAGAGATACTCACTGGGTTATTGTGTGTACATTTGCCTGCTGAGAAACATCTGGTGGGTGAAAACAAGACTGTGATTTAAGGGATAATGTTGCCAGTAATGTTTAATGGCTTATGGAATCTTTAGGATTGGAATCGCCTGAATACACTTAAGGTAATTTATAGGGGCAGCTCTTCAGATTTGTTGACTTCCATGGGTTTATTTCAATTTGAAACAAATAAGCATCAGTCCTTAAAGTGTATGGCAAATGATAGGATGAACTTGTACTAGATGAGGTGTTTTCACTTACATCTCTGTTTAGCATCTCCTTGGATTTTTTGGTAGTAACTTGTTTTTCACTTTTGTGAGGAAATATTTGCTTAAGGCAGTCTGTTTTAACTGTTACAAGCATTTTTAAACACTGGGGGAAAAGGTGAATTAACAGCAACTCAGATCCTGCTAGGTTCACAGAGGCTGGGCCAAGAATTTGCTCCAGGGACTGTTCTAATCCTGGGCATAGCCCAAGCTTTCTTTGTGGCTTTGGGAAAACGATTTTACTGCCATAAGCTTGTTCTCCATCTGCACACATCAGGCTTTGATAAATGAAAAGGTAACTGATTTTTCTGCCCAAAATTGGAGTGTTTTGCTATGTAGTAGCTGACATGTTTATGTGCATCGTAAGCCTTTCAGAGTGACAACATGCTCCAAATTTTGTATGTGCAGTTGTAGGAAGGCATTGGTGTTCTCCTCCACCTCAATATTAGACCTACTGATTTGGGGGATAATTTCCTGAGTTTGTTGTGATTTAACTTGTGAAAGTTATTTCAAAGTCACAGAATTTCTCAAGCTGTAATGTACTGAATGCATTTAGATATATTTGACTTCTTGTTGCCTGTGCAGTGGTAACTTTACAATTGAGTGATGTGTTTTGTGCTGGTGGGTTTTGAGGACTGTGGTGTTACTCCTGATGTATTTTGGTGATGCAGTTAACCCAGGTACTGATGAGCTGAAAGAATTTACAGGAGAGGGTTGGACAGTTGTCTACGGTGGTGGCTGTTGGTAGAATTGTTGCTTCACTTTGCGCAGGGCCTCTCAAGGTCCCTGAAGTACTTAGGGGCTTGAATCTTCTTTTTTTCTGCTTTTTCTTTTTTTCTTCTCCCTGTCGTAGGTGGTAGAGAAAGGTGAATGTTATTAACATTGGTTTTTCAGTGCTGGCAAGCTGATGTTTGTTCTCTCTCTGTGAGTAACCATTTTCGTTGGTCAGACAGATGTCAGAAAGAACTTTCACCACTTGAAACTGCTGTCAAATGAGTACCCCTGAGAAATAAAAAGGACAGGAGAAAGCTAGGAAATACCCTGCCTTGAGCTCTGAGTGCATGAAGTTCTTGAGATCAAGGGAGAAATCCTTACAGAGGATGGCAGTCTAAAAAATTTGAAAGTATCTTTGAGCAGCAGCTAAGATGGTTTTAACTATTGGCAGTTGTCAGGAACACATTAGTGAGGCCTTGGCTCTCAAGGAAGAATCCATTTTTTTGGGTGTGTGTTTGACCTGATGTTCAGTGTAACTTTTCATGTCTGATGTTATCTATTGCAGGGCTGTGCTAGGTTTGTTGCATGTACTTTTTCTCTTTTTGGGAATAACTGAGCCAGAGGTTTTTGTAACAAAGCTCAGCAGTCCAGAGTTCACAGGTAGGGTTTGAAAGCTGCATAAAAAGTGCAGTTGGATTCCATGAGGTTACCAAGTGTTTTCCTCTTTTTTCTTTTCTACTTTGTTGTTTGGCTTTGGTTTTATTTTTTTGAATTTTGCCAAGAGTTGAACAGACATTTGAGGCTTTGCTGGCTCAGGCAGTCTAAAACCAGGTAAGTTACATTATTCACAGAATATATAGACAGATTGGTCACGGCATGTACTACTCTGTAAGAATCTGCAGGTAATTTGTAACAGAGCTGTGAATATTTTTCAGGGCATGACACAGGGAAGTGAAATGGGAGTCTAATGGATCAGATTAGATACAGCATGCATGTCCCTGGAGATTGCTGTGGTGTTGGAGGATGTCTCCCTAGCCCCTGTAGCTGACAAAATGAGCAAAAATCCATTAATGAAGGCTGAGGAAGTCTGCCAGCATGAACACTGTCAAGCAGAATGGTGTCCCTGATGGTTTTCATAGGTGTCTGAGGGTTTTTATTCACCTGTTACAGAGTGGAGAAGTCACTCTTTCCATGTTGTCTTAGAACCATCATAAACAGCTTTCTGCATATAAAATTTCCCTTTATATCTCCTCCTGGTGTGATTAGAGTTCGCTGTGAAATAAATGCTGTTCTGCAGTGACCGTAAGGCACACTGGAGCTTAGTGAGTTGGTGATTTGTTACCCTGGCTGGGTACTCTGCACATTTTCTGCATAGGCTTCCTGCTGCAATGCAGGTTTCTGCTGAGCAGTAAAAAACCTTGCTAAATTTTGCTTTTGCAAAAAAAACCAAGTCAAAATAATAAGCCAACTTCTGTAGTACAGGAGAAAAGGTTTGCTAAATATGGTATGACTTAGACAACACAAAAAAAGCATCCCAAATGCTGGGTTAAGCTTGTTTAAAAATTGAGATAGATAGAGGTTATCACTGATGAAATAAATTTTTCATGACCAAATGCACCTCTCTTGTTCAAAGGACATGTTCCTGTGATGGTGTGTTCTCTCCTGAGCCTGTTACACTTTTTATTCCAGTACCTGGTGTGGAGAGGAACTTCATCTCAGTAGATGATTTGAGGAAGGGCTACAAAAGGATTGTTGTCTTGCCTTATCTTTACAGCCACTGCAGCCTCGTATGGCACAGTCAGCATTTGAGGATGTGGATGGAAGCAGGGAAGCCATTCAGAGGAGTTCTGAGGGATCGATTATGTGCTAACAGTGCATCTGTTGGGTCTACAGGTTAACCCTGGGAAGGTTTCAGTGTCCCGTGTGTCTCAAAGTCCTTTTGTCAAGTGTTTGAAACAGACTTTGTGCAAAGAGCTGCTTTCAGTCCCACTGTCTGCTGTTCTCATGTGCAGTGGCCAACCTCGGTGTCCTGGCTTGAGGAAAAGCCAGAGGGTTTTCTAGTCATCATGTGGGCAGATGGCTTGGGTGGCTTTTAGAGGTGGGAGTTGTTTTGATGCTTGCTTTCCCCTTGTGCATTCTTGGTTTTACTGTGCTATTGTATAGACGTGAGCACTATCAGCCTTTCTTTTAACAGCAGTCTTAAAAATGTAGCTGGGCCTGAGGATTCCCTGACTTCTGTATAATTGAAGAAAGCAGACATACTTCCAGTTGGAAAGCAGGGATGGAATCCAGTGATGTCAGTGCTAAACAGAGCTGGAAACAGACTCTTAAGTGGATCATCCAGGGTAAACCCCATCAAACCTGGCAGCAAACCACTTCATGAACAGGGAGGTGATATTCCGTCACCCTGCCCTCCATAGCAGAGGACACGTGGGGAAACAGATTGCACAAATGGGTTACAAAGAAGCTGCAGGACTAACAAATTGGTTTGGAAATCTAATACAAATGTATAAACATAGGCATGCAGGTACTGTGGTTTAAAGCAGAAGCACAGACTATGGGTCCTGCCAAGTGCTATGTGATAAGGAATTACTGTGAGGGGTTGTAGTGCTTCTAAAAACATGTTCAGAATTCCAGACCAAGTAAGCTCTCAGGAGAGCCAGGACTGCTGAGAGACCAGGGTTATAAAACCAGACTGACACTCCTGTGCACGGTTTGTATACACTCTTGTGCACTCAGTTTTTGAAATACTCCAAAATCTTTGGAGAAAATACACATTTGAAGGTAAAGAATTGAGTTTCATGGAACTTACGGTATTCAGCTCTGTTTTGTTTGTTTGTTTTAATTTCTCATGAAAGTATAAATAGGTTATTCAAGAAGAGTAGAGGTCCCGTGAGGAGCTGACCTTTGCTTGTAATGGATCTATTTAGCTGTCATTCAGGTGATACATTTTACAGTTAGTTTAAGAACAAATATTGCTACCTGTCCTTTAGAGGCATTTTCACAGTTACAAAGCAGTTTCATTCTGAAAAGCAGCAGATTTAATCTTCAGTTTGAATGTGTGCATCTCTGGAGTCCAATTAGGAAGGAATGGAAATGGTGAGATTCTCCTTTCCTGGTGGCCTGGGCTTCACATTTGGCAGCTAGAACTGCAAAAAATATTAGTTACTACGCAGTGCAAAGATACCTTTTAGACCTAAACATTTACAATCTGTTTTCTCAGCTTTAACCCTTTTGTGTGTGTGCACAATTATTTCACTAGGTTAGGTAAAGTGCAGGGAAATTAATAAAATGTATCCCATTAATGATGATGTGTAACTCTCATGCTCCCAGGATGTATCTGCCTTGATTTCACTTGTGTAACTTCAATCAGAATTGATTTTTGCAGTCGTGTGCTACCCTGAGTGTCTTGTGACGCTGATGAAGCCAAGATAAGGAATGTCAAGGCCCTGGGTCAGCAGAAGATGTTGATAAAGCGGTTCTGTTTGGGTGATACTTGGTATTCATTATCTTCACTGCAATCTATAGAAATCCTGTGACATAGGGCAGCATCAATAGCTGGGAGGAATATGACATGCACAAAAGTCATGACTTTAGGAAAATCTGAGTTCAGTTTCCAGTTCTGGGGCTGGTAGGGCACTTAACCTTTCTGTCACCACGTTGTGCTTAGATTTAGAGGGGTGCACTTGGCTCTAGTAATCCTGATGTAAGATGAAGAAGTAGAAATTAAATAGAAATTAGAACTTTAAAGGACTGATGTAATTTGGTTTTTTTCCACTGAGATTATTCACCTTGTGTTCCTAAATCTTAGTAGGATCCATGATCTTGGGCTTTGAGATTTTCAAGAAAGAATGTATTTCTCTAAGTGTTGATGTAGAAGAATATGGTATAGAATTCCACCGATTTTAGGCAAAAATTACAGAAAGCACAGAAATACAGAAGGTGCTTAGGATCTTGAAGGAGGTTTAGAAAAAAACTGCATGTGGTTTTGTTGAATTTCTCCCTTTAACCTTCATCCATTAAAAAAAACTCAAACAAGATTGTTCAGAATTCCAATAGATAGGAACACACACCCTGCCTGGCCTCAGAGGTGGTTTTGTAGGATTTTTCTTCTTTCTTCAATATGTTCAGAATTTCATCTGCTAACAGTATTAATGATTGCAGAGAATATTTGGCTTTCCCTGTTAGACAATATTCCCCTTGGCTCGGATGGCCCTTCTGGAATGTTTTCTGCCTTTGATGGCTATGATGAAATCTCCAACGTGAATCCAGTTTTCTGTACATGAAACATTTGCTGATCTTGCTGTGTTCATTTCCAGTGGTGGTCAGCTCCAAGTGGAAGAACAAAACCCTTCATGTCCCACAATTATATTTAACGATGCTTTATGTCTCTATTGTCTCCTGTGTTCCCATTCTTATTTTAGGAGAAATCTGATGGCTACTTAGAAAAACATTGGGTTTTTTGCTTCTTGCTCTCTGGAAGGACAAAAGGTTAGAGCTCAGGACTGTGCAGTGGTACAGGGGCAATTCTATTGTGTTAACAGTGCCTGAAAGCAAGGCCTTTGAAAAGGGAAAAAGCAAATTCACATTCTGAAACTGAAGTGACTTCCTGTGGTTTATAATGAGCTGTGATTTTATGGAATTAAATTAAATCTATGTTATTTTTTAATGGAAGCGCTAATGATGTAGGGGGGATGCTGCCTGGGGGGCAGTGGGGTTGATGAGAGACTGGGCTGTGCTGAGAATGAAGCAGGTTTTCTGTTTTTCTGTGTATGCCTTCCTGTGTGGTACACAACTTCCTCTGCCACTTAAAAATAACTTTATTTTCCTGAAAAATTCAAGTAAAGGCTTCCATCCTGGAAGTTTGCCATTCTGGTATTTAACTTCTTTTTCTTAAACTAATCGTATTATTCTGGTTAAAAACCATCAGGTCTGTTTTTCTTCAGTATTTGTTAATGAATTTCAAAGTTTCAATTATTGTTTTGTGGAAGTAGAAAATTTGACAAGATGTAGGCATTTTTCTAATATTGTTTGTTTTGTTTCCCATATGAAAATAGCTATTTCTGAATACAATGAGTTTAAGTATTTACCTCCAGAAAATTGCAATGCTTTGGTTATATCATCTACTAGTATAAAGTTTTATTTGCAATATTTAGGAGTGCACTGGGCATATCCTCTGTGCTCCCTGGATACATTTTCTTAGGCTTTCTGAAAATCTGAGCCCGAAACCCCTTCTGGATACTGTTTTGAGTGGCAGCAACAAAGAGGTGAGGCAACCCTGATCTCCTTCTTACTCCATGCAAACTTTTGTCTGCTTGACAGATGGAAAGAGGAAAGTTTGGTCACTGAGAGTTATTAATTTCTCAATTTTTCATTCAGCACCTCGTTGCCCTGCTCTGTGTTTGGTTTCCCAGCAGCTGGGATCCTGAGTCACACAGAAAAGCTCGCACGGAGCGTTTGCCGCCAGCGCCGTGCCCACTTCCACAGACTCCGGTGAGGGATGGAGAACATCCTGTTACTTCACTGCTTTGTGAAACGGTGATTAAATCCGAGCTGCTTTGGAGAATAACAAAGTGATTCATAACCCTGCACGTAGCACATGTTGAGTTTGGGGATTAGTCAAAATAGTAGGGATGGATGCTTTGAGCAACTATCAAGTTTCCAACTCAAAAATTGACAATTTCTTTACTTTCTTCTCTGATTTGCTTGGATTGTAGAAAGAGAGAATTTATCTTAAAGGGATGGGAAAGCAACAGAACCTGGAGACATGAATTCTTTATGCACTTCCATGACCTTCTATCAAAAGAAACCCTTTTTCAAATAGAAAATTTGTTATCTTTTAAATTTTTTAAATGTTTTTTTATTGTGAAGATAGAGAATTTATCAAACAGATCAAGAATATTAGGCAACCTCCTCACTTCTGTGCTCGCTGTAGAGGTAGTGATGCAATATTTCAGGTATTTCATGACACAGGACTCTTGCTGACGTAGTTCATATGGTTAATTGCCTTTTTCAGGAGTCGGGTCAGCCTTGAATGTAGTGGGCTTCAAGGCAATATATTTGAATGGTTTTCAGTCCCTGGCAACTGAATAGCTTGTCATCCTAAAAAATTAAATTAGGTTCTCCAGAAGTACTTGCGAAAACAATTGTTTTGTAATTGAGGTTTAGGATTGAAAAGGAAAGGTTGGAGAGGGAGAAGCAGCCTTACTCTGAAAAAGAACATTACCCTAAATGCTGTTTGTTGAGTGAGAGAGGGATGGACGGTCTCAAAAAAGACAGAAATTGTGTTTGCCTGCACTTCAGCCTCTGAAGGAGGAAACAGGTAGCTCCTGCTCCTCTCCTCCAGATGGAGAGAAGGAGGACACTGATGCAGCCCAAATTCCAGTTTCCTGTTGAGCTGCTACTGACTCTTAAAGGAAGATGGATACAAACTCAGATCTGGTGGACGTTGTGGGTTGTTGGGATACAAGTTATGCTTTGTTCAAGTGCTTAAACAATACATTTCAGACCATTCCGATCACTGAAAATGATACTTCTTATTACATTTTGATTATTCTTGGTGAAAGTTAGGTCTGGGTTATATATACAAAGATTATTGATTTAGGAGCAGGTACCTATTCTCAGGCTGTTACCTGACTTTAAATAAGATGAATATTGATATCCTTGCTCTGTGGTATCACGGGCATTTTGACCAACTCCTCTTTGTTTCTGTGTTTTGCCTGGCCCTAACTCTGCTGTTGTTTTGATCATGTCTCAAAAATGCATATTCAGGTCCCAAACCTGTACTGTGTTGCAATATTTTATGCTTCGGTTCATTATTTATCATGAAATGCCTGTGAATAGGATCATATTTACTGTTCCATGCCACTGGGAAGGTTACACTGAAGAAGAATAATTTGAATACTGATTTTAGAAGCCTAATTTTGACTCTTAGTATCTCAGATTACCTCTTTGAACATTCTCTCAGTGGATAGTTTTGCATTACATGATGTTTTCTTCAAATGTTTAAGAGGAGTTTTTATAGAAATATTGCAACTTTTTTTCCATATCTTCTCCATTTTAAGGGAAACTTGTCTGAAATATTTTCAGAATCATATTGATGTTTATTAATGCTTAAGGACTTACAGGCCAGGGCAGTGACCTTCCATCAAGTTTCTTGTTTTCAAGGTCTGACCCATTGCTGGGGATTAGCAGCTCAGGATTTCAGATTTGTGTTTGTCATGGTGTGCCCTGTGTTGAGAGAAAGCTTTTGAAATTTATCAAGTCAGGGATTGAAGTCGATGAAGTTGTGAGGTTTGAGTCAATTCTCTGCCAGCATTCAGAATTGCAGGAGGAAGCCCATGAGTGCTGGGGATGGGAGTGTTTAAGAACTGCTCGTGAGGAGTGTTTTTGTAACAAATACCTTTGGGAAACACAGTGTTGGTTGAAGCACATTTCACTAGAGCCAAAGATGAAGAAATGGTTGTGTAGCTGAGAAGTATATTAGTGAATTACTGACAGATATTTATGTATTGTTGGCATCTGACCTGCAGCCTGACTTGGGCTGTGTTGGGTTTCCATGTGCAACAACACTGTAATTATCAGAAAAAGTGCCGAGCATGGTAACAGTCCTTATGGGTACTCCCAGTAATAAATACAATTGAGTTCACTGAATAACAGTCCTAAATGTGCATTGATTTTTGAAAGGAGAAAGCAATAGCAAAATGATTTCCAATTAAATATTTATTTTATTAGTGCAGGAGTTCAGAAGGAATCTTACAAATTTACCACTCTGCTTTGAAGCAATCTACTGGGGGAAATTGTAATTTTAAAAATTGCACCATGAGTTAAATTTATACCAACTCAAAACACCAACCTGTTTTAACAAGCTCTATGCTGTATAAATGAATAGATTAAAGCTGTGTTTGTGTCAGAACCTGAAGGTGCTACCACTGTGGAGTTCTGCTCCAGCAGCTTTCACACGTCACATGGCAGCTGGGGAGGATGCATTGCTATTAAACCAGCAAGGCTATCAAAGAAAGGGCCTCTGAGGTGTCTGATCTGTTTCATCTGATAATTAAATGATAATTATGCAGTCAGCCATTCTAGTGTAAAAGTTTGTTTAAGGCAATGTTGGAAATGAAACCTTACGTAGAGATAGAGAGTTCTTTGGGGGTACTCTGTACTTTTTGGATCTCTAAAATTGAGTGTATCAACAAAAAGTGTTGTATGGATCTAGAATAAGAAAGATCACTGAAAGAAATATCAACAAAAAGATGCTAGAAAATTTAATTTAAAAATTCCACCCTTTAAAATATCTTGTTGCTTTAAAAGGGAAATGATTTTTTTAACTAAATGAAAAGGCTACTGTGGAGTTCAATGCCAAGAAGAGTATGTGAAATATCTTTCCTGCATAAATATTGGAGCTAGGAGATCCAGTGTGCAAGGATTGAAAGCCCTCCTTACCGAAAAATATTTTATAATCTTGATACCAAGCGTGTGCTGTGTAAAATCTGTATATTCAAGAATAGGCCCTATTTCACCTCCTGCAATATGAGAATGTTTCCCTCTATAATCAGTTCTGTCTCCCAGATGCAGTATTTTTATTGGATAATTTTAAATTAGCCTAAGTTTTTGATACTTTTTCCTAATACTGACTTTTTATCATCATCACCATGATCTATATATATGTATGTAGTCATTGAAGACCAATTAAATATTGGAATGGTTGGACTGTGAGCTTTGCTGTTGACTTCACAGCATGAGCTTTTCTAGTTCTGATTTTGCAAGTTGAAAACATTTGGAGGAACTGGAAAATCTCACTTATATTTTTGGTAGCTAATATTGTGCCTAAGGGGAACAGCTCTTTCCAACTTATGCAGTGATTATTTCTTATCCGGGAACGGTGGCTTCTGATGTCTTAGCATTTGGAAGTACAAGTGATACTTGATATAAATTATTCAGTGTTCTTGAAATATCATTTATAACATAATACAGTACACTCTTACTGGTGGCTGCAAGATATACTTGGCCTGTGGGCTTATTTTGTGCAGACCTGGACTAAAAGGAGTGAAGGGAGCAATGAAACAGCAAATGACAAGGAAAGAGGTGCTTCCTTTTTCTTTTATCCTTTGAGCATTCACCATTCACTGTTCTTAAAGCAGTGGCCCCTCCTCAGCTGGGTGGCTGTGGCTGAGCTGAGCACCTCACCTTGCAAAGGAGAAGGTTCAAAGCTTCACTGGGAGAAAGAAACTCTCTCAGTGGATCTGTTGAGTTGATCATATGCTTTATTTAGACTTGCAACCAAATGCGTTTCAGCTCTTCACCTGTGTTTGCTTGTGAAGGTCTCACTGTACATGCACAAAAAGAGGTGTTTGGCTCGTTTTCTGCGTCTTCAAGGAGTCTTGCAGTAATTTAATTTCAAGGGTCTCTAAGGACAACATTGGTTCTCCAGACCTGTCTTCAGCAAATCCCAGAAACTAGTGGCAGCGTAAAGTTCTTGCATTTTACAGAAAAATGTTCTGCTTTGAAGAAAGGAACCACTGTAAGTTTTTGTTCAGTGTTTGTGCCATTTCTGATGTAGTTACGAGTTAAAACTTCAGCAGATGGACTTAGATAATCAATCTGGCATGAGGAACCTGGGTTCCTTTCAGCATTTGCTCTTCTGCTGCATTTACAATCTTAAGATCTGATGGAGTTGCATAGACAGCCCTTAGACTTTTGGGATACAATTTAAGGATCACAATCATCAGAGAGAGATCTTTTGATAGCTGGGCTTTGATGTATTTTGCTGATGGGATAGTGCTGGGTAGTGCATGTATATTGAATTGCCCTGTTATCCTGCAGAGGAACACAAAGTCCACAAACACAAATCATAAATATGTCAATAGAATAATTTTAGTGAGGCTCATTTAACCTTGTTTAATATGGAAGAATCACTTATAAAAGGTTATGGGATATTTCATTTATGGTTTGGTACTTTGTTTTGCTTGGAAGAGGCTGCTCTTTGGAAGCATAAACATATTTTCTGCTATAAAAAAGAGTTTAAAGCTAATAATTGGACATCATCATCCTTGCTAACTCTCAAGTGACAGAGCATAGTAGACAGTTTTGTAGGGCTTTGCTGCTGTCTGCTTGAACTGCATGCAGCATGGTTAACTGGACTTAGGACAGCACACGAACAAAAACCTGGAGCATTGTCTCTCCCTCGCTTCCTCACCATCCCCATCCCAGTTTCAGCATCCTTGTGACAATCATGAGTGCCCTGGCCTAGCCAAAGTTCACCGTAGGACTTGGTAACAAACGCCATCTACCAATGTCTCCTGAAAGCAGAGACTGGAAAGGTCTCTCCCTAGTAGAAGAGAAGATGGATTTTGTAGGATCCACTGCCTTTCCTCCCTCCTGCTAGGCATTTTCTTTTGGATCGGGGTGAGTCCCTTGAACCACAGAGGGGTACCCCTCATTTGCTCAGATTTGTCAGGGGTATGACACAAAATGGCATTTTGTTGTCTGTGGCTTATTAGAGGCTTCCTTTTAGCTTTCTATTTAGCTGTTTACCCTAATGGTATTTTAAGTGGTGTATTTTTAATTTGGCACACCTGAGCGATCAATATCATTAAAATGCATTTTACGGAGAAGCTATTGAGTGATTTATTCAGAAGATGCAGAGCACGGACAGGAGATAATTACCCCTTGCCTATATAAGACTCACACTCTAAGCCCCAAGTCTAATGACAATAAGAAATACCTGACTTTGCAGTTGTAGCTATTAATCTTTCTTAATGAATGTAGGGGGTTTTATACCTTAGTTATGCAAAAGCTGTTTTCAGATGGGAAGATTCTGAATTATTCATGTTCCAGTCATGCATCAACACATACATGTGTCCCTAGAGAAACCAGCGCTGTGCATTCTACTGTTTGTTGTTTTTGGGTTTGTTTTGTCAATATTTTGTGAGAAGCCTGGCAATTAGTAAAGCAGCGTAACAGAAAGGAGCTCTCATAATGGTAGACGTGGACAAGATAAGTATCTTGACCCACTGGAGAGGATTATGTTTAAAATGTATTTGGATTTTATTTTTTTCTACTTACTTTTCATCTCCCTGCTAATTTCATTCTTGTTATCTTTCAAATAAAATCAGCAGTAATAGGATTACAGATCCATTGAAATCCATCTCTGCACACTGTGCATGATGGCTGTTGCTATGCAAAAGTGATGTTTTCTCAAACTGAGAAGATTCCAAAGATTCTTGGTGGTACATTGTACTTAAAAAGCACTTTTCCCAATGATGACTGCATCAAAGGTTAGTCTTTTATTTATTAGAGTATGGGCTCTCCCCCAAACATTGAAAAGTACTCTATAAATAGATCCCAGAAATACAAATACCTTTAAATAGTTTACATGCATAATGATTTCCAGCAATCCAATGATAACCTGGATTGCTGTGTGTATTTGGAGAGCACAGCTGTTCTGACTGGAAATGCTGTCTGCCCTGGAGCTCTCCCTCTTTTTTGTGGCCCACCAAGGAATTGTTACTTGGGGACATACAAAATTATTTAGGGTAATTAGTTAGGCAGTACTGACTTTTAGGTTTCTTCCAGCAGTGACACTTCATTTGAATGCTGGTTTCAGGGACAAACTGCTCTGGTAACATGGATTAAATCAAACAGGGATCAAAGTGGTTTACTGATTTATTGATGGCATGTAATTAGCTGGCAATCAGTAAATTGTACATTAAGGATCAACGCCAGCAATGCAATGGCTAAACTACAATATCAGACGCTTGCAAAATGTCTGTTTGCAACATCAAACTCCCAAGTACTCTTGTATAACTAACCCTGATCTCCCCAAGGTTAGAGGCGCACCCATCCCTTCTTACAGAAACAGAGTTTTGAGCCTTCCCTGGGCATGTGCTGGGCCTGCTGCCACCTCTCCAGTGGTGACAGCTGTGGGTGTTCTGCGTGTCCCCTGAGGCACATCCTCGGCACTCCCCGAGGTCCGTGTGTGTGCTGGCTCCTCCCTGTGGTGTTCCTGGTGTTGTCCCATGGCTTGGGGTGCTGGCTGCACACGGAGCCTGGCAAGGAGGCTGCCCAGCAGCTCCTGGGCACGGGCTGTGGTGCTGGTGGTGACTCCAGGCAGTGCCAGGCACGCCTTGGATTACAGCTGTTCCCTTGCTGTTTCCCTGCTGTTGGTACAAATGCTTGTATTTCTTTGTTTCAAAAGTTTCTTCTTTCTTCCCCTCATTTCATCCTTTAGCTCAGCCAGTTTTGGGCAGACACTTTGTTTCTGTCTTCTCACCAGTCCTGTAGGGATTACTTGAATCCTGACATTTTGTTCTCATAGGCAGGGAATGCTGAATGCTCACCCCCTTTCAAGTGAGCGTTTCAAAGACAGATGAATGTTTCTTATTCTCTCTGTTATGAATTCATAAAGGCAGGCCAAAACTTACTGAGCTGATTGGGCCCTGCAGGGATTGTTATGTTTTGCATTTTGTATCATTCTCTCTGAAGTCACAGGATCAGGCAGTAGCAGAGGTGGAAATGGGACCCCAGAGATCAGACTGCCAACTCCTGGCCCAAGTGCTAGAGACGTCTTTGCCTTCTTGGCCTGGAATTCCTACCTACTCCAGCCTGCTCAAGTTTTTCTGAAGTTCAAGATAAGTATTTAATTGTGATGATAATTGGTATTATATCTGTTTCTTATTCGCATTAAAGTCTCGAAGCAGTTTTTTTCCTTTCAGAAATAGCTTGAAGTTTAGTAGGTTTCATGTGGATATCTGTATGATGAGGGACCTGCAAAAATCCTCTGTAGAAAGAGGATTGTTCCTGGGCTTTGATTCTTTGTGTTGAGGAGTAAGAATTACAGCCTTCAGCATTTCTGGAAGCCTTGGAAGGTGTAAGCGTTGGCTTAGCTAAAGAGCTGAGTAATTCACTCAGAAAACAGTGAACAGTCTGCAGAGTGGGGTGTTTTTTTTTTTTTCCCTCTGAGCTCTGCCAATGTATGTTATGGAAAAATGGCTAAATGAGGAAACTCATGAAAACATTTCCTCAATTCACACCTCCCACTCAACTGACAGTTCAAAAACTGAGTCAGAAGGGCTAAGAATTGCTCAAAAGTACTGTTGGAATTTGGCAAGGAGTTTGGAGCGAAGATTTTATCTTTAATTTGTAGTAAGATACCTACTGCTGTCATCAGCTGCCATATGTCTTGACCAGTAAAATCCTTCACTGAAGATTAATGGTTCCAAAGCAATTATTTTTTCTCACCTCTTATTCAGATTTTTGATAATGGGAATCCTTTGAGGCTCTGTTTTGGCAGAGGAGTAGCAAATGGCTGTTGTGTTACGTTCAGCTTCCTGTACTCGGTACATATTTTGATAAATTGTTTAACTGCACTGTCCATGGCTGCAGTTACCTAAAGAGTTGAAATGCTTGTGGATTGCCCAAGTAATGGGAAAACAAAGTGTCAGTACTGTGGGCACCAGGAGGCAGTTTTACTTCAGGGTTCAGGGGTTCTGTAGGCTGATGTCTGACTAACACAGCATTCCCTGGAACCCGCAGCCACTGTGGGTGTGTGAGGGTCAGGTCCTGCTTGACCAGCCTGATCTCCTTCAATGACGAAACAGCCCTTTTAGGGGATGAGGGAAAGGCTGGGGGTGTCTCCACCTGGACTTTAGTAAAAACTCTCTCTCCCACAGCTTTCTCCTGGAGCAACTGGCTGCCCATGGCTTGGAGGGGTGCACTGTTCACTGGGTAAAAACCTGGCTGGACATGCAGGCCCAGAGAGTGGTGGGGAATGAGTTGCACCCAGCTGGGGCTGTCACCAGTGGTGCTTCCCAGGGTTCAGCACTGGGGCCAGCCCTGTTTCACATCTTTAGAGACGATCTGGACAAGGGGATCCAGGGCACCCTCAGCAAGCTCACAGACAACACCAACATGGGCAGGAGTGCGGATCTGCTGGAGGGCAGGAGGGATCTGCAGAGGATCTGGACAGGCTGAATCAAAGGGCTGAGGCCAATTGTGTGAGGTTCGTATGCTGATCATGAGAATTAGGTACAGTGGGGAAGAAAGGGCACCTGTTCACACAACTTCGGCTGTTGTTTTTTGGCTTCTTCATTGACAAATCCAAGGTTTTCTGGAGTATGTTCTTAGAATATCAGACTGGGAGGAAAGGCTGAGAAAAAATGGTAGTTTCAGAATAAGCAACGATATTATATATATTATTTATTTTCATGTCTTTATTTGAATTTTTAAAATTTAGTTACCATTTGACAGAAATGGAACTGCCTCAGTGCATGTGCTAGAGCTGGAATTGAAACTGTTTCATGGTTGAAATCGGAATTTATTTTCAGCCTAGTTGCGTTAGCCATCTCCAGAATGATTTTAGACTTCAAGTTGTTAAATCATATAAAGAGTTGTGTGTGACTTCTCAATAAGAGTTGAAAAAAATTGAGTTTCCAGGAAATTGGTGTGTGCAGAAGTATTTTCAGCAGAAAAACTGATACTACACTGTATCACAGCAGGATGAATTTTGTACTCATGTAGAAATTTTACTCTGGTCTTTTGTGACTAGTTTTTTTTTCTTTAAAGTGTAAAATAGAATCTGATCTGTTTGACTATACATGGTTGTTCTTTTTGTTTGGTTAAACAGAACTGGCATACTCTAAGTGTAGAGTTTTAATTCTAAACTGTCTATAACTTAGCTTTGATTTGAGCAACCTCTTACACTATATTACAGTTTTATGTCTTGTTTTTGGGAAAGGACTGACTACAACAATACAGGGGCTCTAAACCCACTAGAACATCCAGTATTTATGGGGAGATTTTAACCAGTCTTTCAAAAAAACCCTACCTCTAAGGTGAGTATTTAATATGTTGTAGAAAGTTATGTATTGCAGTAGACTATAGTGGCATGACTGGTGTTACTAAGTGCGTCTGTTTTCCCCCCAAACAGATATAAATACAAATTATTTTTGTTGTTGACATTAATATTTATGTTTCAGGGTCTGCATATGTAATAGGAATTCTTCTGGAAAATGAAGTCTGTTCCAGGCTGCTTATTATACATATGAAACTTTCTACCCGTTGTTTTATTCTAGGTATTTTAAAAATAGAAATCAAACAGATTTCTCTTTTCCCTAATATGCATATTGGATCTGATACAAGGACTTTCAGATTGCAGACAACTAAAGAACATAAGACTGGAGTACCTTTTATTTCATTATTTTAACTTCAAAACTTAGGTACCTTCTTTACAAAAGCAATCCCTCGAGGAAGTGAGGTGAGGTGAACAGTTAATCCAGATGTTTCTAAAGTGCTCTAAGAAAGCCATCAGCTCTTGTTCAGCAGTTTGTACATGTTTTACTTTCCTTTCTGTCAAACTAAAAAATCTTCTAGTTATCTCAGCAGGAGAATGCTGTATGCAAGTGCTAGAGGAAAATAATAAGTATTTTTGTTGAGTTTACTCAATCTACAGTAACTTGAAACATCAGCACATTACACCAGAAATGTAATATAGGAAGTATTTATAATCTATTACAGGTAAGGATTTTACCTTTCATTTAAATCAGTGAAAGAGGTAGACTTCTTTTATTAATGTATAGACAGGTACACAATAATTTTTGGGTTGTTCTGTTTTTGTCCAAATTTCCAATGTATACCCAAGGCACGCAAATTGTCCAACTGCATAAACCAATGCTTCACTTTCTCTGAATGTCTCACTTGACTTCAGTGACCCAAATCCAAATCCAAGTAAGCACTTGGAGGCTGATGAACCTGGATGATGTCTTTGTTAGGGTTTTTGTGGCTCTGGAGTTGCTGGCAGGATGGTTCCACGCTGCTGAAACTTAAACACACTTGGCTGTGCCTGCTGCTGTCAAATGTGCTGCAAATGCTTGAGTCAGCAGCAAACAAGGCTGTGGTCTGCAGCTGCCAGCATTGATCCATCATTTCTCTGGATTGTTGGCTGAGGAGTCATTTTGCTTGTCTCAGTTGCATCAAGTCCCGTGCCTGCACATTGCTGCTGAGATTTTGGGTGTGGGAGATCCTGGAACAGACCTGCCATTTCTATGCCTTGGAAATAATGGAGGAGGATATGGCAGCCACCAGCTGGGACAGTCAGGAACAGCAGCCAGAGCTCTGTGCCATGTTTTGGTTAGCTGGGAGTAGGTGAAGGAAGAAAACTCTGCTGCTGCTAGGATAAGTCTGACAGCTCCTTCTTCCCGTTTCAGCCTTTCTGGCTACAGATGTCGAATTTGCGTAAGTAAGCAGCAGTTTGGGAGAGATCCACTGGTTATGGATGCAGTCTCTGGAGCGTTGGGTGGACGTGGAGAAACTCAAAGCCCAGAACTAGGCAGCCCTTATGTCAGCTGGTCACATATCCAGCAAATGCAGTTCAACTGTGTGAGGGAAAGAAAGGAAGCGAAAGAAAGTCTGTGAGAATGAATATTTATAATTGCAAGGCTGGAAAATGTTTCTTCAAGTACATACTGGCTGATAGTGCTTGTTTATTACCACATGTCCAGCTCTAATGGAAGCAGAAGTTCAACATTTCTTGTTCAGCTCACTTGACCAGTAGATTTAATACCTTTATTTATGTGGTATTGCAAAAAGCATGTAAGCAGCAAGAGTGTGTAGAAAACTCTTGCCCTCCAAACCCTGGAAATACTGATAAAGTTGTAACCCTGCCCAAATACATCAGAATCCTCAAATTTCAGGTCATCTGCCACAGAATTTTGATCATATGCAAAAGTTGATGTGCACTTGTTAGTGGCAGCAACCATGTTGTGTGAAAAGGGATTGTCAAAATACATATTATGTACCAGGACATGAGCTGTTCTGGCAGAATGGATCCTGTTAGCATCATGTGAATTTATCCTTAGTATACCCCATGTTAATACTCTTTTAGGTCTGGCAGAAAGGGCTGCGTGTTTCAAAAGCACCATCATGTAGCACCGTAAGACTGCCACAAAGAGCATTTCATTAGTAAGGAAGTGGCAAATATGTCTTGCTTCAATTTCGGGTCAGGATGAACTATTGCAGGTTAAACTGACAGATTAATAAGTTCCTAGTAAGGAGGTTTATGAGGGAAAACTCCCACCCAAACAAGTGTTTCTATTTAGGAAGAGATTGCATGGAATACTGGCTTCGTCTGAGAATTGGTTCTTGGTCATTACAGGCACAAAAATCCCTCCTGTGTCTGCCCTTAGCTCTGCTAGCAGAATGAAAAAAAAAGGAAATTCCCACAGCTAATAAATGACACACAGCTATTAGACATCACACTTACATTTTGTGTCTGTTTACAAATCTGGCAAGGAGTTGCTTAAACACACTTTTTAGCAAAATAATCTTATTTTAAAGTTCTGTCTGGTGTTGGATGAGTTTGAAGTCTGATAGACCTTGGGCACTCTGTTGGCCAGAGCAGTTAACACAAGTAGGTTGTTACACCTGGAATGTCATGGTTCAAGGATTCCAGAGCATCCGTGGGGTGTTCCCATAGTGCTCTGCGTGTAACACTCCAGGTTTCTTAGAGAAGTCTCGGTATTTCTTCCTTTTTTTTTCTTTCTTCTGTGTATTTTTTCATATGCTAAAAACCTACTGAGGATAATTAGCAAATAATCCTCTGAAAGATTATCTAATTAATGGGAAATTGGAGTCATGCAGCTTGGCTCTAGAGATGAAAGGAACCTATGTGTCTGTGCGCACGATGGCCCTGTGTTCTTTCCTTAAAGGATTTCGGGGATGTGAAGTGATAGGTTGGGGAGGCTCTAAATCTTTTCATAATTAACCTATAAAATAATGAGGGAGAGTGTTACATATAAGAATTTGGGTAATCTTAGCCAATTTAAAGGAGATACTGAACATGGCTGAAATGGCCAGTTTCTGTGGGAATTTACAGAATCAGGACTTCCTCTTGATACTTATTTATTGGTGACATTCATCAGCATCTTTTCTTTAAGGCATATTGTCAATAAATAACTTTTGTTGGCCATTTTTATTTTTTAAAGCAGCAAATTTGGCACCATTTCATGTGCTGGAAAACACTATGCTCATAAGCTTGATATTTTCTATTAAAATTAATTTACTCAGAAAAAAAATATGTTTCAAGATTGTATTAGTTTGCTTAATAAAAACCTTTATTTCAGTGATAATAACCGATGTGTTCATGCAGATTAAGAGCCCCGGGAGAGTAAACTGAGATCTGCCCCCCACCAGCAGCTCCTGCCCCGCACGTGCCTTCCTTTGTGACTTGCAGGTTCGGGGTGGGTGCGGGTTTTCAAATGTAAATGAGATAATCCTCATTAGATGGAGACCGGGCGTGTCAGTGCGGGTTTTAGAATAACCCCTTGGCCTTTTCCCCTCAATCCAACTCACAGGCAGGGACTGCCACTCTGTTCAAACAGCAGACAAGGGCTGAATGTGATGCAGAGGCACATCCTCTTTATTCCAGACGGAGCAAGTGTTGATTGAACACATTTGCTGAGCATCCCTTGAGCCCTGCAGCTCTGTTTATAGTGCTTGCCTTTGCTCTGGAGGGAACTGATTAACTCTATTTAAATGCTGCAGCAGCCACCAAAAGTGGGCCTGAAAGAGAAATGAGAAGATGAAATATCTGTCTATCTGCCTGTCTATAAATAAAGTGCAGGGAATGATTAAAGATGAGCCTGACCTTATTTAATGCATTTCCTTATAGGTCTGTACAACATTGCTGTGTATTTGCCAACAAAAACTCCCTGCTCCCCAGTGTCATCTGATGCTGCAATATATGTATACAAGTAATAAAAAATATAAATATGTATTATCAGAGATTTGTAGAAGCTCCACACTCTCTGTATGGAAAGGATGGGACAGGATAGAAAGCTCACACAAGAGGCTGGTGTTTGCTGTGGGTGGTTTTACATTATAGTACCTACATGTCTTCATAGGCCTTTGCTGTGGAAAATGGATTTTTTTTTTAAAGAGCTGGCTGTTCTTTTTTCTCTTTGTTTGCATATTTGTTCTTAAATTATTTTAATCAAACAGAAAACTAGGATGATCTAATTTATTTCTAGGTTTGTCTCAAATACTTCTATGAATGTAGAATTAAAAATAATGGAATCACTCTCACAGGTTTACAAGTACATGCTTTGAAACTCAGCTAGAGACAGATGGGAGTGTTATTATCCTAAAAAACTGTTCAATGTGTATGATTAATATTCAAAAGGAATTAAAAATTAAAATATCCCAAACTGTTAATTGGAAATCTCCACAAAATATTCACTTAGAATACTGAGACATTTGAAAAAAAATTACTTGATATACCTCAAGTTTCATAGTTGAAATAAGTTATTGTGAAGGTCTTGCTTTCCAATACACCTGAATTTTTCAGGGCAGAAAATTAGTTGAAACTGCCCCTGTCTGTGCTCAAGATACAGAACTCCTTACAATGCTGCTTCTCATAAAAAATATTAACATTTTTCTGGTTTGCCCTGTTGAGATTCTTCAATGTTCAGTGAATAACAGTATGACTGATTGGTGTAATATTTCTTCCTCTAATAAAACGAAGAGGAATACTGCCCCCATTCCACAAACAATAGCTGCATGAGAGGTATTCAAGATTTATGTTCATTTATACAATATTTAAAGTAAGAGCACTTCTCAGCATGGGGAGATGTCAGAGTTGCCATGGCAACAGATGAAGATGTGGCGTAAATGGATGGAGAAGGTCTCAGCCCTGCCCAAGCTGGAGCCAAACCTCACCTGTGGTTTCGAGCCTCTCACCTCAGGAGCTGAGCGGAGCTGCTCTCGCCCTGCTCGGGCAGCAGATGCTGTGGTGGGTGGGAAAAGGAGTAACTGGCCTTGGGGGATGAATTTGAGGACAGTTTTAAATGTTTCCCTTGTTTTCCCCCATCTAAGGCATTTTGTGACACAAGGCTGGGGCCTGTGAAAGGATCTGCTGGTGGTGGGTGCTGACAGGTGTGACTGTTCTTGTCTTTGATGGTTTAGGCCAGCTCTACTTCTTCCATTCTGTGTTTCCACAAATGTCACAAAAGCCGTATCTGTCAGCTCCGTTTGGTTTAGCTGCCCTCCTCCCAATGCACAATATATTTGTGCCTACACATACATGGAAAACACATGGAAGCATTTGTTTAGCACTTTCCCTGTGCTGAACTGTCCTTTTCTTTAGTTGGAAGATGTATATGAGTGGCCAATTTGCATTTGATTCGATGCGAATTCTGCTTTTTGTTACTTGAGCAGCTTTGGGGATGGTGCTTGTTTTGCAGTGGTCCCAAAAGAAACCAAAGGGAAAATAAGAATACATAATTGTATAAATTTCATGTTCTGATAATGGAGTTCTGTGTCACAAGAAACACATTGCACTAAAATCCATTACAGAGAGGATCTGCATCTTTAAAGTGACATCAAGGTATATCATTAATGGACCAAACTCTTTAGGAAATCACCTCATCTCCTCAGGACTTGCTGTGCAGACCCTCCTCTGTCTTTTAATGTTTATAATAATCCATACAAACCTGTGTAATGACATGATGCAGGGTTTCCTTTGATGCTGTTTCTAGATATTTCTATTCAGACAATATTTCTGTCTGGTTGTAAAATGAAAGATGAGTTACATATTGTTCTTCAAGCTACATCGGGGTTTCTTTAAGAAAGAAAGGATATTTCCATTATCCTTTCTGTGATAAACTTTTGCATGGGTTCTTAGGTAGTTCTTTTGAAGTTTAAGGATGAACCAGTACCTTACTGATGTGCTTTATTTTGACAGTTATTTTGCCTATGGATCAGAACTTTCTCACAGAGTTAATTTTATAAGGAATTGAAAATGTTCTTGGTACAGAACTGTACAAATTTAAAGTTCCCTAAAGAGAGGAAACAGATGCTGTACATCCATTTCAGGTCAGCTGCCAGACAGAAATATAAAAAAAAATTTAGCACCACCAGATTTTGTGACTTTTCTGAGAGTTTTTCTGAACATCACAGAGTGCTAAAGGCCCAGCCCCTGACTATTGTCAGATCCAAATTTGCAAATGATCAAAGTGAGTGTAAATAATGAACCTTTTCATGAGGTGTAAAAATCTGAATCTGTGTGTTGCTGGATGCCAATTCAGACTTTTGTTTAAGTCTGACAAACTAGTTGTATCAATAATTGACAAAGACCGTGTATTTTAGATAGGTGGAACCTGGATTATAAGGGGAAACTGGATCTGGCACATACAGCCAGACTGAATGAATGTTATATGTCTAATTTTACTGAATTTTTCTAAAATAGTTTCGATTTCTTTGTGCATATATTCTTCTAGCTGTCTCAATGAACTTTTCTTTCTGAGACTGCTTTCCATGGTACCTGTCACGAAATTAATCATCTGGCCTGTGTTCAGTACTGCAGTTCCCAAATGCCAACACCTGTTTTTACAATTTCTTTTGCAGTAGAATTCAAGAATTCATTGATTCCATTTACGTCAGTATAAAGCTGCAGACTTTTAATCTTGAATTTGTTAAAGAACATCGAAGATATGGATCAAATAATCGCTGTTTCTTGTTGTCCCATGACATAATAGCAGAGACAATTGAGAGAATAATTTGTATAATGTATAGATAATATATAAAAATCATTCACCATTTTATTTAAAGTTCTTGCCATCATATTTACTTAATAACTCCTGATAAGCACCTTTTACTCCTTTATTGTATTTGCTTTTGAGTAAATGCTTCACTTGCCGCAAAAGCAATAATTGGTCAAAAGTCATTACCCAGTTCTTAAGGAAGTGGCTTATTTTGGACCCTACTTTATCAGTATCACACCCCAAGAAGTCATTATCTGTTGAGACTCTGATATTGGAAAGATTTCCAATTAAATTAGTGTTAATGGAAGTGTTCTGTAAGTGCATGTGAGTTAGTGATTATCAGATCTCTGTGCTCAGCGAGGTCCCAGGCGTGGGCTGGGGCTGTGTCACTGTGAGGTGACATCTGGGCCACTCCAGCACAGGGCAGCCAGCCTTGGACAGTGTGGGTGCAAGCCAGAGTCATGGGGGATGAGGTGTTGGAGCTACTGATGGGCAAGAGTAATTTTATAAATAATTGTAATCGTACAAGAGCAGGTGAAGACAAGTATTTCTTCTAGGCAGGAAATAGAAGAATATGAAAAGCCCTGCCAGTGAGTTATCCTGCTCGTAATTCCCGTTGTGAGGTTTGTAACCTGTTGGTCTTGTTAAACCAAAGCCCAGCTCCAACAGTGCAATCAGGCAGGGATCGGTGTTGGCTTTAGCACACCGCTGGCCAGGCAGAGGTCTGCCATTCTGTTCCTGTTGGGGCTTATGACAAAAGCAGATTCCAAAGAAGTCTTCTACACAAAAGAGGGATGCTTTTGCTATGCATTCCGGGGAAGATCATGCATGTGAAGGAAACAAATGAAAAAAGTAAATAAATGGAATCTGTCGGGTATGATTTAGGCTTTTGATCCTTTCCTCCTCTGAGTTTTCCTTGTTGTGACTGGGATCCATCAAACTACATTCAGGATTTTGATGACATCCATTTGCAATGTCTGTTGAAAGGGAGCTGCTGTTCCAGGAGGTGATTTGTATGCCAGAGTTTTGGATAACTTAGCTGGGAGTGTTGTTCCCCAAGATCCCTACTGGGTAGTTAGTACAGTCTTGTGGCTGGTAACTCAATGTACAGTGCAGTACTAAATGCCAGAGAAATTGGGCTTGTAGTGTACCTGGTGACTGATCCTGAGCCATGGCTCTATATTTTTTGTCATATATTTATAAAAAATGCAAAGGAGGCCAGAAGTAAATAATTATTTTCTTTGAAATTATGATCCTGTAGATATATGCGTATTATAAAGATTGGTTTCTGTGTCATGAGAGCTTTCTGACACATGGGAGATTGCAAATCCATTTTACAAACATTATTAGGGTTAGCTGCCTGCACTGTGTATGTTCAGAATGATCACCTCCTTTCCTGTGCAAGGATACACTCCTGCTGCAGAAGAAATTTCAGAATTGTTCTAAAGCCCTTCCAAGACTTTATGTGTGAACTGTGACTAATCTCATGGCTTCCATCTGAAGCAGCTGTGTCATTCCTCCTTCCTACACCAGAGGAGCCTCAGCTCTAGCTCTGAATTAATATTTTTTTTTCTCTGGTGATTCCTTTCAATTGCCTTTATTTTATTTTTTGGCAAAATGAAATAGTGTATGGCAGCCTATTTTTTAAGAGATAGTATGCAAAAGGAAGTAATCAGGATACTTAAGAAGCTATTAAAAATTCTCATTTGAAGAAAGGATATTATCTTTCAGCATTTCAAACTTGCAAAATAATGTTTTCACTTGTAAGTGTTCTTTTATCCAGCACTATCATTGATGAAGCTATCTCAATAATTTCCATGGAAATTTCTAAATTTCTTTACTACACTCTATTCAGAATGGGAAATTTTAAATTTCATCTGAGTGTTACCAACACAGACAATTGTATGAAGGCCAGATAATCGAGTGGTATAAATAAACAAGGGTATCTGAGGAACTTGGTGTAAATTTACACAGTCCGACTCTGGACTCTCACCTCCTATGTATGCAATCAAGTTACAATGAAATACACAGTGAGGTGAATTTAGAGTACTCCAGATCTCACTGTAATTCCCTTTGCACAGTTGACAAAAGTCACTTGTTCTTTCTGCTCTCCAAAAGCAAGCTACTATGAACATAATAATATAATCTGCTTGTTTGAATGTTCCAATAGTATCTCCTGGGTCGATATGCATAGGGGTAGAGGGAAAATACTTGTTAGACTTCTGTAACAAGACTACAGAGATAACTAACTCGTGCTTGCACACATGAACTTTGGATGATTTACATTCATTTTACACTGCTGATTTTTTTATTCTTGATTTTTCTCCTGAAGTGGCTGAATGTACTTGCTGCAGTCTTTTTTGTGCTGCTGCAAAGCAGATTTAGCATTGTCTTATGGCCCTGACCACCAGGCAGCTGGAAGGATGAGTAAGAACAACCCAGGGAAAACAATACAATAAAACTTGTAAATGGAAAAGGATGTCTCACCTGTGGGGGAGGCTGCGAGGTCATCGAGAGCAGAGGCTGAGCGAACATAATTAGAGCTGTCATGGAGTCTGAAATGCCTCTTTTGGCTTGGAAGGCTTTGCAGAAGGGACACGTTTCCCTCATCAGGCAGCAGGCGGGGGAAACCACGAGTGGAATCACGGGTGAAACCACCGGGGGCAGCGGGGCTTGCATCACTCAGGGACTTGGGCTGGGGCTGCACTTGAAGCCTCGCCTTGCCAAGGAAGGAAAACACCAAATCTGGCCCCCTGGGAATGGTGAGCAAGACAATCTGCAGTGCTACAGCAGTGTTACCATTCTCAGGCATGACAAAACCCACCACTTCTACTAAATTAATCTCAGGTTCAAGGGTCAGGAGTGGTGACTACTAATCCAGACCACTGGATTTTTTAAATACAAGTCCAGCATTCTGGTGTTAGTAATTCTAGGTTTCTGCTTTTTTAAACCAGCAAGTATTCTCAACATGATTTACAAATGAAAAAAACCCCAACCCAAACCCATCATTACTGATATATGGAGCCAGAGAACGAATAGGTACTGGCTGATCTCTAAAAGGAGAGCAGATGAAGATCTAAGGATGATAAATGTGTGTGGCGTGTGTGTGTTGGGGGGGGGGTGGGTTTATTTGATTTCAATAATTTGAAAAAATGTTTTAAAAAATATAGTGTTGCCAAAAATTTTTAAAACTTTTGCTGTCTGATGATTGTAGAAGACATTTTAACCCATTTAAAGTTAGATCCATTTTCAGAAGGGCAACTGCAGAAACCTTGAAACTGGATTTTCAGAGACTACTCTTCATTTCAGAAAAATCAAGTAAGGATATTTTAGATGATTCCATGGATTGTTGGTGCTTATTGTCTTCCACTGAAAAGTCATTTGGATTCCAAGTAAAGTCTATATCAAATGTTTTAAACATTCCCTGTATACTGATGCATAAAATTTTCATCTTAGTTTTGAAAGCTGCATAACAGGAAAGAAAAGCAAAGAGATCAACAGCAGAAGTTCTTTGTATGTTAAAAAGATACGTATATGATGCTTGACATAGCAGGTTTTATTGTGGGAATATGTTTGCGAGGCTTTCCAAGAGCTTGCTCCTTGGAGTAGTTGTGCATGGAACAGTAAAAATAATTGATGTAGTTTGAGTTTTATTGACATGGTTACACATTGTAAATAGCAGTGTACAACTTTGTAATATCCTCCTGTCTTATCATCACATATTTTGTGATATTATCTGGACTGTTTTCTGTCCAAATAAATTAAGCTCATCTCATCAGAGAGGATTGCAAGTCTTCTGTTACTTTGATCAGAATTAGCAGAAGATGTGTCAAGGCAATTAGTCTAAAATTGGGCAGATGCAGAGCAGTGTGGGATGTCAATCACTTTGTGGGTTCTCTTGTAGTTTTACAACTTTGCGTCCGTCAGGGAAGCTCTTCCAGTCTTTGAATTGCTGGATGGGATTTCCTGTTGCTGCCTGTTGTGAAGACCTTACAACTGGAAGAAAACTGCAACAGTTTCAAGTGTTTTTGTTAGAAAATGTGCATTCCATGTTTGCAAGGCTTATTTGCAAGGTTTATTAGAGTTACTGCATTTAAAAGCTCCTAACAGAGCTTGTTTAAAAAAAACACAGAACAAAGGAGGTTTGTTAGTAAGGCTCACATTTAATTCTAATTTTTGAATGAATGACTTAATGCTTTTTTGCTTAATGACTCGGAGCTCCCAGCTGATGAAATATATTGGGCTTGCTCTGGAGCTGCAGGCTGAGCCTGAGTGCAGAGCTGTTTTATGCATGCAGTGTGTCTGTGGCATCCTCGCTGTCAGAGCATCCCCGTACTGGCACCCTGAAGGAGGATTGATGACAGGGCTCTTTATTGCAGCCCTTGGCGATGGATTGTTGAGATTAACACCTTGTCTGAGGAAGAGATTTGTCTGAAGGGCCTGCAATTCCTCCCTACAGTCACATTCAGCACAGAATCAGCAGACGGTTGCTTCTCTCCCCAGAAGGTTTGTTTATATTTCAGCTTAGAAAGATGAAAGATAGCACAGAGGATTGACTTTTTTTAGTTTTTCTTCCTGACTTTTGATCTATTTAGCAGAATTGTTTGTGTTCAGAACTTGACTGTTTAATTAAATTTGTGCAAGAAGGGTGAATTTTCATTGCTTGGTGGTTTTTATTAAAGAAGTGTTAAGAATGCACTTCAAACTTGAAGATTTCCTGAGACATTCCAGCAACTGTATGAGAGGTAGAGCCAAGGTCTGCTGTCTTTTAGTTGGTGAGCTGAAATCAATCCATTTTACTTGAGTTATCTGGACTATTGCACTGCTTTTTGCAAATAGCATAATCTTCCCTATCAGCAAAAAGAAGGTTAGCTAGATGTTACTGTGATCATGACCAATGATAAAATATATGGAAATGGGTGATAAAATCTGCCATTTGGTCTCACTGAATGAATAAAGTTACATTTTCAGTCATCTCTTTATTTCGAGTTATCTGACCATAGAAATGAGTTTTTTAGTGTAACAATCCAGGTGATAAACTGCCACAGATTATCTGACAATACAGTAAATGTAAATAAATATTGATAGGACAGATTAAATTATGAATAAACTTGCTGATTCATAATGACCGTTGTTGTTTTGGCATTTTGCAGGTTTATTAGCAAAATGGACCACAGAAATTCATTATAATTGTGATAATTTTCCCAATTTACCCTCAGTTCCAAAATATCTCTTACTTTATTCCAATATAATTCTTCCAGGCGTGAATTTTGGTGCTTTGTCCAATATGCCACATACAGGAATTCCTGAACATACTGACCAGTAAAGGGACTGCAAGTGATTTAAAACTGCAGATTCTTAGAGGGTGGGAACACCTCTGTAGAGTTTTACTAGTTTATGATGTTAAATGACAAGAATTGAACTCTCACTTGTTAGAACTGAAGGTTAAATAGAAGGATTTAATGGGGTATGGAAGGAGCTGTGAAGAAGTATGTGGAGGTGTCCTCAGAATGATGTGCTGTGTGCTTAACTTCTGAGAACAGGTCCTCAGGCTCCTACATGCGAAAATGGGTTGGAGAAGGCTGATCAGGTGTCCTCTCCCACAGCCAGTTGAGGTATCTAAAGTTTTTTACACCAAAAAGCAACTTTAAAATGGAATTCTGTTTAGGTGTGTTTATAAAACCAGGTTTTAAAGTTTCTCCAGTAAGGCACTGAGGTGTGTGGGATGGTGCATTGCTAATTTCCCTTTGTAAAAGTCTCTAGGATTGTGCTGTATTCTGGCAGCCTGCTTAATTGTACTTGGCAGCTTGTTTTGGTTCTGGAGCTGCTCAGTAGCCTTCTAATTAAACAGGGGTGCCCTGATACGTGTCTTGTCTCTGAAATCGATAGCGATGATGAAAAGGGCTGTGAAGGCAACTAATTATCTTTCAACAACCAATGCTTTTCAGTTTGGATCTTCCCTGGTTTTCATATTTCTGCATTCATTAAAATGCTCAGAGAACAAACATTTCACATCAGATGAAATGTCTTGAGTGTGAATTTCTTCTGGTCTTGTGCTCACACACCTCGTTCCATTCTTGGCACATTCCGGAGAGCCATGCATAGAGAAATGAACACAAATCTCCAGTTTTGGTTTTGGTCAGGTGTGGATGGGCTCCAACCAGGGTGGCAGCCTTAGGTTTCTAAATCCCAAATGTAGATGTGAAGAGGATTTATTCTATTTCTGTTTATCCTCCTCAAGAACAGCATTGCAATACAACCACCTGTGAGTTAGGGGAGGAACCAGACAAAAATATCAAGGAAAATGCCAACCAAATACCTTCTTTTACCTTCATAAAAAAATTGGAACACAGATAGATGGTTATACTAGAAATGTCTTTTGAAAAAAGTTTCAGCCTGCCTCTATGTTCTCAAGCACCTGAGATTGAATGTAATTTTTAATAGCTCTTTCTTATAATTTTTTGGGGTGTATTCATTATTTGGTGTCCAACTGACAGTTTTGTATGGACTCATTTTTCTCTGTTCCAAATTCAGAACTTTTCAAAGGGAGCTAAAATGAAGGATGCTTAAAATAGTCACCTTTGCATTTATGGCTCCCACTGCCTTTGTGTTCTAGAGGTTTCAGGAGGACAAAAATGAGCTTTAAAGACCTGTCAGTGGGGGTGCACTAGTCACATCAGTTTCAATAATTATAATTACACTATACTAATGCGAGTTGAAGGACAATACAAAATTATTTTCAATGTGAATGTTTTTTTCAGCACTTGATACACTTCTGAAGACGTGCTGTATTTCTCTATAGAAGGAAATCTGCTTTGATTTTCAGAAGTCTGTTCAAATACTTTTTGTACAAAAATAGTCACTCACAACTGTTCAGCTGTGGGAATGCCATAAAGCTCCTACAGATCCTTTCTAATTGGGGTACTGTTTTCTGTGGGTAAAGTTTGCAGTTCTAAAAGTCGAGGCAATGCTTTGAGAATGTGAAATATCATAAAAGGCAGGTGACAGCACTACACAGGTTATTAGAATAGGTAAGGTATTCACGGTGCCTGCTGTCACTCTCTGCAGAATTGCTCCATCCCTTCACATGGTGAAATGATTTTCCCTGTGTAACATCCTGGACTGTGGAAGTACTTGCAACCCCTTTCAGAGATAAGAATCCCAGGAAGGGAAAACGTTTCCGGGTTGGCAGTATGGTGTATGGGACTGTGCCAGCCACCTGGACCTACCTGCCTTTTCACAGCCACACTCTCTCCTCAGAGTCCCGTTCTGGCTGTTAAACTTATTCTGGATCTCTGATCTTCAAATGTCTCCTCTGGTTCCTGATCCAGCTCTGTTTCCTTTCCTGTGAAATAGGAAAAATACTGTAATTGCTCAATTTGTTTTATTTTTTGAGGTAATTGTAAATATAGTTACATATCTATAATGACCTCAAAACTTCCTCCATGCACGTACTGAAAAGAAAAGTTCAAGTCTGTAAAATAAAATAGATTCTAATTTGTTTGGAAAACTTTTCGTAGTAAATACAAACTTTTGCAACATTTCTTCATCTGATGAGCTGCTTAAGATTTTACTGAAATTCTAGGGAAAAAAAGAGCTTTAATCAAAAATTTGTATATTGGAATTTAAGTGAAAATATTACTGTCTGGTGGGATTCTATTTGTTCATAAATTGAAAATTCGTCTGTGTTGTATCATGGATAGCAGATAATAAGAAAGAGTTCTTACAGTTAATGTGGAAAAGTGAGAATTTAGCCAATGCTTTTGTGGACTGGTTTTAAATGCTTACCATGGCTAAAATGTGTTTATTTTCTCTAAATTTAAAGACTGCTGAGAAGAATCAAACTTGAGTAAACTTAAACCAGAAATAGAGGGTTTTTATTTCTTATTTAAGAAGTGTACTTAAGCTCCAGGATAGTTGTAATAGCTCTAGAAAGGAGTTTGATCTATGACAAAGCCACCTAAATCCTCTCTTGATCTACAGCTCCATGTTGCTCTTCTCAGCCAATTTATGTGGAGCAGAGGTTAAATTGCAGTGTGATTCCAGGTCTTTAAAGCTGGGTTATGTCTGTTGGTCTGTCTGTCTGCGTGTCTGTCTCTCTGCTGCTCTGAGGATACGTAATTGTTTTTGGTTTTGATTTTTTTTTTTAACAGCATCACTGACTTGTTTTAATGTTCTTGATTCAAAAATACCCCAACATGCTCACAGTCAAGTCAAGTTTGAAATAGTAACATAAAGATAGGGAGCATAAGTAAATTAAAAAATACCCTGAATCTGGAGCTTTGCCACTTGAACTTTTCTGATATATTTCTTCTCGTCTAAATTTGTCAAAGTTCAAGTTGAGGTTGATTTCTTTTTAAAATGAAATCATGAGACTTTTTAACAGGAATGGAGACAAATAACTCTGTCAGGGGCAGGGGATGTAGTTCTCACTGGTTATGTTCTTTTAAGTGGGCTGTGCTTCTAAATAAAAGTTATTAACAATATTTTTTCTTACAGACACCAATACGCAGCCAATAGCACAGCCAATGATATTCACACATTTATTGCTGGTTGTGTTGCAGTTAGCCTGAATCCTTGCATATAAATTCTATGTTAATATGTCCGAGCTTTTGTACAATATCTGTCTTTAATTATCTTTTTGAAAGGATCTCTTCATCTTTCTAATGTGACCACAGGACAGGAACTTACCAGAACCTGACAATAATAGCAGTGTTTCATCTCTTTGATTAACAATTCAAAACCTTCAGTGACTGGTAAAAATGTTTAATCTGTGTCCAAGCTGTTACAGGTTTGAGGGTACATTTATAAAACATGAGTTCCTTGAATCCCTATGAAGCTTCCAGAAACCCCTTTAGGTCAGATAAGGGTCTTCACCTCAGTGTCCTGGCTTATTCTGTTAATTTTGTTTTAAATCGAATGGTCAGACTCCCAAGAACAGGGCTTTTTTCTTTTGTGCTGAGTAGAACCTCAATGCGTCTCTTGCCTCCAGTCAATAAAACAAAAAATGTGAGAAATTTTGTGTTTGGAGAGTCTCCCGGGTCATTAAATCTAGATAACCGTTGTCTGGATGCAGCAAGTTACAAATCTTGGCCAGAGGGCTTTAGAAGCAGCTGTTGAGTGTGTCTGATATCACTCAATGTTTGTGGTCATTTGTGGCTGTTTTAGCCAAGGTGCCACTCCTTCCTTGTCCCTGTTCAGGGTCAAACTGCTTCCTTTGGTTTTGGAAGCTCATTCCAGGCTCGAAATTACAAAGCTTTTGAATTGTAGGCATAAGCTGCAAAAACCTCCCAGGTAAATATGCAGTTACAGGCATTTACAACATTCTAGGCCATTTCAGCTGTTATATTTGGAGCTGGGGCATCAATAATACATAGTTTCATTAAAAGACAATGTGCTTTAATGTCATTGCAGTGAGTTATTTTGGGCGGTTCAAGTGACCCCATTTGAAATACAACAGATGAAACTGTGCACCTGTGCATTCAGTTGCAGAGAGTTTGCACCGCGTATCTAGCAGGCTTTTCATAGACCTAAAAGTTGCATTATTTCTATTCTTAAATGCCAACATATGCATTTAGTATCCCAATAAAGCTCAACTGGAGCCGTAACATATGGGCCCTCTTTCAGTTCCGGCCCCCTGGAAAGCCAAAACAAAACAAAAAGACCAAGTCCTCCTTTTCTCTGATTTATTTGTGTTCTTTTTCTTTAAGATAATCTTGTTTGGAAACAGAAGGTTGGCACCTGAGAGAGGAAGCACGGGAGTGTGTGAAGCAGTGGGATGCCAGACAGGAGGGATCCTGCTCTCTCCTGTGCTTTGCAAAGCACTTGCACATGCTGGAATATTGCTGGAATATCGCTGGAATATTGCTCCTGCTTGGGCTCTGAGCAGCCCTGGAATTGCTGCTAACTCTGCCTGAAGGGAGCTGCCTTATTTCTGGCTTTACAAACAGCTTTCCCTACATAAATGGTTCCTGGTGTTCATCTCTAGCTATGCTGGAAAAGAGTGCTGTACAAAACTGACAGCTCTGGTATAGTTGGCTGACCATTTATTAGTGTCCTACTCACTGAAGGGTGGCAGGGAAAGCTTGTTATATATAGAAGATATTTCAGCAGCTGTTAAAAGATATCCCAGGCATTATTTTTTTTCCCCTGAAATCAGGAACAGATTTACTGTCGGTGTCTGTGTGTCTCTATCATTCAGGGGCTTTATATCACTGGTCTGCTCAGTTTGCTGGGCATTCCAGAGAATCTGGGTCCCTGTGTTATCCACAAGGGTGATGTTTTCATAGTTTGAAAAGCTACACCTCGTTCTCTGTAGCAGGATTATTTCATGGTTCAGGACTGGGCAGTCCTGTGAGTACCCCGTCTGGCCCATTTGTGGGACGTGCCGGTGGAGGCCTGGCTGCTCGTTTGGTGGCAAAAGGGAAGGTGAATGCAAAAAAACCAGAAATGAATCTGGAGCCTAAGTAAGCTTTAGGTCTGGACTGCTTTGCTGTTCTTTGTTCTTTGCTTCTGTTGGTGAGCACCATGGTATAATGAATAATCAGATTCAAATGGAAACAAAAAACATGTAAGCAAAGGCAGTTAGGGGAGAACTGACACTTCTTTTCAAGAACCACAAAAATAGGTTTAAAAAAATGCTAAAATAGAAACATTGGAAAATGAATGACTTAATATAGAAAATCCTGAAGTCAGAGATAATA